>JAAIIK010024750.1:0-31617 GCA_014706435.1 Silurus glanis
AGAAAGAAAGAAAGAAAGAAAGAAAGAAAGAAAGAAAGAAAGAAAGACGGATGAGATGGACACCGGTGATGCAGACCCGGTTAAAAGCGAAATGACATTAAATTCTTATGAAACTAAACCCAGGACATATTTAAGTCACCACTTTGACTTCAAGTGCAAGAAAGGCATCAGCTTTATTATGCAGTGTAATATGTGTTTTCCCAAAGCGACTGAAATGGAAGCTTATAAAAGCTCCACATTAAACCTGTACACACATGTAGAGGTCAGTTCATAATCACTTATATCTTTAGATCACATCATTATTGTACTGGTGCGTTGCTAATGTTGGTTAGCACCAGGCTTGTAAATTAAATGGGACTTGGGATAAAACTGTCACTGCACAATAAAAGTGGCGCTGTTACCAGTGTCATGATTTAAGTTTCATATGAAATAAATGAAAAGTTATTAATTTAGAGAAGATCTGCTGAAGTGCATTAGATTGGATCATTACTGTATAAACAATCACACACTTCTGTTGATGATGCAGTGAAGCGATTTGATTGGTCACTGCAGAAAAGGCGGAGTTGTTGAATGCATGCGCTCGCTTGCTGTCTGAATCTGCATTTGTGATTTCTCTTATTATCATAACATTATAACAGAAATTAGACACAAGTTATGGACTGTAGTGTATTTATTTATTTATTTATTTTATTTAATAGAATTTATTCTCAAATTTAAATTGTATGTCACATACACATTCATACAGAGCACAACATGAAGTAAAATGCTTTTTTACAATTGTCAAACATGAAAAATAGAAATAGAAAATAAGAATAAAAAATAAAGTAAATAAATAAAATAAGTATAAGTATTAAGTATAGTATAACCAAAAGTATAAGAATAAGGTCATTCTTTTGCTATTGCACTTTAATTCCCCACCCCCAGACCCCTGTTTATAAAATAGCTCTGAATACATGTTAAATGAGATACTATTTACTTTCACTTCTACCCTGTAAAATTTCATTAAATTAACAGTACTTTCACTTGAGTGGAATATTGTATTGTTCTCATGGCCATGGATCAAACCAGCAACCGCTGAGATGGTCGTTTGAATACATTGCTATTTCATTTAGTGTGGTCCAGTTGAAGTGTTCCAAGCAGTTTGGTTCACTTGTCAAGACAACATAGGCCTGTATATAGATAGTAGTTATAAACCATGTCAAGTGTAGATCTATTGTGTGGTGTAGTTACATGTTTGTTTTATTCTGTATGATGATCCTCTTTCTGGTGCTTTTAAAGATTCATTATACTCTATAGGTGTATAAAGTTGCATGATGTTCTATTAACTACTCAAACCTGCTTGCCAAAAATGAACCCATTATCTAATTAATTCCCTTATACACTGTATTATAGCGGTGCCTTAAAAGCTAATGCAGTTCAGTTCAAGACCAATGAAAGCACAAGGTTTTAATGTCCTTCCTGTCAAGGTCAGGACAAGGAACATGCCAACAGAATACTGTTACTTTATAGCTCATGCTAATATTAATTTACATATATATGCCAAATGAGAAGGAGATTGCAGAGAAGAGATTCACTGAAACTAGAGAGATTTATGGAACTTCCATGGAACTTGTTTCTATTAAAGAAAGACTTATTTTGGCACCACAACCCTAAATTTAGAACTTTTTATCTTAACCTTCTTTTTGAAGATTACTGAAGTATTTTGGTGGACATGTTGAGAAAGTAAAACATTTTCTATTTTGCAATTTATATGTAACAGTTAAAGGCAATTTTAAATCTTACAAAACAAAAAATATTGATGATGAATCAGCAGATCTTCTGTGTAATAAGGAAAGTAATCACAACAGAAGAATATTACTTCTAAGTTCTTTACAACAACATAACATTTGTAACTTCCAAAAACAAGTCATCAGTCAATTACTTTAATTGGTTGTTAAAAACTTCTAATGTATTAAACTTGTTAGTTTTTTTTAATGCTTAGATTATTATTATAAATAGCTGTGACTCCGCCTCCTCTGCCATTTAGACGGGGTTGGTGTATGTAACTATACCCAGGAGGACTCGCTTTATTTAATGCTACATATTTATTCGGTTTAATCCACGTTTCTGTCAAACACATTATTTTAAACTCCTGGTCGGTAATAATTTCACTTATAATCAGCGCTTTTGATGTGAGAGATCAAATATTCAACAATCCTATCTTTAGATCAGAGATTCCAGCTGTCCATTCAGTCCTATTTAATTTAATGTTAATCAATTTACTTAAACAAACTTTCTTATATTTCTACATTTTGGTTTCGCTCATAGACAGTCGCTACATGGTGGATTCTGAGAGACAACTCCATGCAGCTAGCAGGCGGTCGGTTTAGTATGTTTGACTGCTCTCTGGCCTTGGCTCTGGATAGTCACTGGAGAGAGTATGAGAATTACTGCAAGAAATTGTACCCCAGTTGTTTCAATTATCTCTCTTTATTTCTCTTTTTTTATTAACGATAGCAAAAAGGATGAGGTTGATACCCTTGTTGTGGTCAAGTTATAGCTTTAGAAGCAGCCTTTTGTGATTATGCAGCCACAAGGTAATGTGGGTTGTTGCTTATATGAAAGTAAAATTTCTTATTTAGAATTAATAAACTTGACTTTAATCTGAAGCGAAAAATTCTAGTGAAGTTTATTTCTATAGTGCTTTTCACAACAAACATTGTCTCAAAGCAGCTTTACAGAATTTTACAGTGAAGGTGAACAATGTGTATTTATCCCTGA
This sequence comes from Silurus glanis, assembly GCA_014706435.1. Lineage (NCBI taxonomy): Eukaryota > Metazoa > Chordata > Actinopteri > Siluriformes > Siluridae > Silurus > Silurus glanis. The sequence continues at coordinate 2,761 of JAAIIK010024750.1, forward strand.
TGAGCACCATGGAGACTGTGGTGAAGGAAAAACTTTCTTGAATGTTATGAGGAAGAAACCTTGAGAGGAACCAGACTCAAAAGCAGAACCTCATCCTCATTTGGGTGACATCAAGAGTGTGATTATAGTCTTTAAACACTACAGAACACTGGAGAGTGAGAACTAACATGAGCAATGGAGTGTGTGATTATGAGTGATGATCTTTCTACAGTCTTATACAGTCATTATGGTTATAAAACTAGGAGCTACTGAGCAACTCATAAAATAGCTCAACATCTGAGATCATCACAGATCCAACACCAGCTTCTCCATGCCAGAGCCTTTAAACACTCAAAGAGGTCCAATGTCTAAACTCCACATGAAGTGGAATCCAAATGGTGCTGGTACGTCTCAGATGGTTCGGGATGTAGATTAAAGGACAGCAGATGAGTCCTGTTCAGGTTATCCTGCAGACTGAGGTCATGTTGTTCTACAGGAGACAGCACTGAGCTAAAAAAAAAAAAAAAACACACTCCTTATTTTACTAATTGAGTAAATCTGTGGAATTGATTTTATGATAAAACTGCCCAGATCACAGCCACATGTTTCACTTTCATTCGGTTAATTTAGTGCCTCGCAGAATTGCACATTAATATCCTGTTCTGTTTTAAGTGCTATTTTCGATGGTGCTGAATAATGAGTGTAAAAGATAGTTTGTTAAATTACACAGAATCTCACAGTCACAGGATCTGAACGTGCCAGACTCTCATTGCTCTCATTGCATTTCATGAGTTTTAGTGTTGGGGATGTGTTTTTAGGACACACACTCTTTATTCAGACTCCTTTTGTTTATTGTGTGGTCATATTTTCTCTTGTTGGGATTATTAATATTTATGCAGAACTAACAAGAAGTCACCCATACATCTGTGTGATGTTTCCCTGAGGCGAATAATCCATAAATATTTATGGTTTAAAACAGCTATTAAAGGTGACATGAGCCTCTCAGTACTAATTCCAAACAAGTGGCTTTAAAACTCTGACTGTACTGACGGATATACAGCATCCCATCACCTGTGTTTTTTTCTGATCAGTGCATGTGACCTTCAAACTGTCTAATGGATAAACAAATGAACAGTACAACAGTGTAACAGTAGAAAATTGGAAGTGCATCTCTGTGTGCTGCTATAGAGGGAATGAAGTCAGTTTATGATGAAATCTATACATAATTATACTTTCTGAAGGAAATCTGTAAATCTGTCTTATCTGAGGCTCAGAAAGTAAAAATGATTGAGAACTTAACAATTGTTTCAATGTTTAAGACACCACAACACACACACACACACACACACACACACACACACACACACACAGTAGATACAGTGCCTTGCGAAAGTATTCGGCCCCCTTGAACTTTGCGACCTTTTGCCACATTTCAGGCTTCAAACATAAAGATATAAAACTGTAATTTTTTGTGAAGAATCAACAACAAGTGGGACACAATCATGAAGTGGAACGAAATTTATTGGATATCTCAAACTTTTTTAACAAATAAAAAACTGAAAAATTGGGCGTGCAAAATTATTCAGCCCCTTTACTTTCAGTGCAGCAAACTCTCTCCAGAAGTTCAGTGAGGATCTCTGAATGATCCAATGTTGACCTAAATGACTAATGATGATAAATAGAATCCACCTGTGTGTAATCAAGTCTCCGTATAAATGCACCTGCACTGTTATAGTCTCAGAGGTCCGTTTAAAGCGCAGAGAGCATCATGAAGAACAAGGAACACACCAGGCAGGTCCGAGATACTGTTGTGGAGAAGTTTAAAGCCGGATTTGGATACAAAAAGATTTCCCAAGCTTTAAACATCCCAAGGAGCACTGTGCAAGCGATAATATTGAAATGGAAGGAGTATCAGACCACTGCAAATCTACCAAGACCTGGCCGTCCCTCTAAACTTTCAGCTCATACAAGGAGAAGACTGATCAGAGATGCAGCCAAGAGGCCCATGATCACTCTGGATGAACTGCAGAGATCTACAGCTGAGGTGGGAGACTCTGTCCATAGGACAACAATCAGTCGTATACTGCACAAATCTGGCCTTTATGGAAGAGTGGCAAGAAGAAAGCCATTACTTAAAGATATCCATAAAAAGTGTCGTTTAAAGTTTGCCACAAGCCACCTGGGAGACACACCAAACATGTGGAAGAAGGTGCTCTGGTCAGATGAAACCAAAATCGAACTTTTTGGCAACAATGCAAAACGTTATGTTTGGCGTAAAAGCAACACAGCTCATCACCCTGAACACACCATCCCCACTGTCAAACATGGTGGTGGCAGCATCATGGTTTGGGCCTGCTTTTCTTCAGCAGGGACAGGGAAGATGGTTAAAATTGATGGGAAGATGGATGGAGCCAAATACAGGACCATTCTGGAAGAAAACCTGAAGGAGTCTGCAAAAGACCTGAGACTGGGACGGAGATTTGTCTTCCAACAAGACAATGATCCAAAACATAAAGCAAAATCTACAATGGAATGGTTCACAAATAAACATATCCAGGTGTTAGAATGGCCAAGTCAAAGTCCAGACCTGAATCCAATCGAGAATCTGTGGAAAGAACTGAAAACTGCTGTTCACAAATGCTCTCCATCCAACCTCACTGAGCTCGAGCTGTTTTGCAAGGAGGAATGGGCAAAGATTTCAGTCTCTCGATGTGCAAAACTGATAGAGACATACCCCAAGCGACTTACAGCTGTAATCGCAGCAAAAGGTGGCGCTACAAAGTATTAACTTAAGGGGGCTGAATAATTTTGCACGCCCAATTTTTCAGTTTTTTATTTGTTAAAAAAGTTTGAGATATCCAATAAATTTCGTTCCACTTCATGATTGTGTCCCACTTGTTGATTCTTCACAAAAAATTAGTTTTATATCTTTATGTTTGAAGCCTGAAATGTGGCAAAAGGTCGCAAAGTTCAAGGGGGCCGAATACTTTCGCAAGGCACTGTACATACACAAACAACACTAGATTTTTAACCCTGCTAGTATATTAAAGCTCACTTAGTATAATATCTGTATTTGATTAAGGTTTTTTATTTTATATTATTATTATTATTTACTTCAGTTTTTTCTTTTTTTATATCTCATCATAATTAACTAGTGCTGTTCTGAGACTATGACCTATACTAAAAGAAATGAGAGCAGCACCTTCCCGAGTGGGATGGATACCGTCCTGCCCTAACAGGCCAAACAGCCTTGCCCTAAAAATTGCTACAATTATTTATGAAGCCCACATTGTTTTTGGAGACCACTCGTACATCCAGCAGTTCAGCGACCATAACCTGCTGTAGGCTACATCACCACGTCGCATTGGGATGGGGTCAGAGCATGTTACTGCATCGGACATTGCCTTCACTTATTCACACACCTCTATAATATTACTCTTGGTAACCTCTGACTGTTGAAGGCATATTTCATTAGCTTCCCCTTCAGGAACTCGAGCTGCGTCGAAACGCTATAGGAACGCCCCTGCGTGACTGCGCTCTGAACCACGTGTGTAATCTGACCAATAGGCGTTTGGGACGTGACGTCATCAGCGAGTGACATCGCGTAAACAGGAAGCTACAAATGGCTGCGAGATGGACAAGACGCTAGCTTCTGCTCGTTCAGGTAAGCGCTGTTTCGCTGTGTAGCCGCATGGCTATGCGCACGCTTCGCTCCCGGAGAGCGCTCTTTGAGAAGAGCTCTCTCCCTCACGGCTCCGGTCCCGCTCTCGCTGAGGCACAGCGGCGCCAGCACTCGTGGGGCTTGCAGGCCGATATAGTAGCGGGGTTGGAGTCGGATGAGTGCACGCCTCTCCCTCCGAGGAAGGAGAGCTGATGGATGCTAGCGAGCCCGTGGATTCCTCACAGCCTGTGCTGTACGAGGAATTCCTCGAGGTTGAGACGCGAGCCGTAGCTAAGCTGGATCTAGCTTGGCCGGTGGAGCAGCAGAAACAGCACGCACCCAGCAAGCTGGATGAGCGTTTTCTGCGTCCTGTGTCACTTCCTCGGTGCCGGGGCCTGCCATTTTTTCCCGATCTGCACACCGAGGTGTCCAGATCCTGGGAAACCCCGTACTCAGCGCGTACTACTTCTCACCACTCCTCGCTCTACGGGAAAGTGGTTGGGGCTAAGTCATGCGGCTATGGGGCGATGCTGCGTGTTGAAGAGATGCTAGCCAGCTATCTCTCTCCTAGCGTAGCGTCGTCACTGAAGGCTCCGGTGTTCCCTACTAAGCCGCTATGTGCTACATCGGCTTAAGTAGGGAAGGGTACGCGGCAGCAGGTCAGGCTGCGGGTTGTCTCCACACCATGGGTGTGTTACAGACATACCAGGCTGACCTGCTACGTGATTTGGATGAGGGACTTAGCTCCGGGGCCGCTGATATTAAGGAGTTGCGTCGCGCTGCCGACTTAACCCTTCGGGCCACGAAACACACGGCGCGGGCCGTTGGTCAGTCCATGGCAGCCCTGGTGGCCACAGAGAGGCATCTGTGGCTCACCTTGTCTGACCTTCCAGACAAGGATCGAGCTATGCTCTTGAACGCACCGATTGCTCCCCCTGGACTGTTTGGTGACGCTGTGGCAGCGGTCGTGAACAGGTTCCAGGAGTCTAAAAAGCAGTCAGCTGTGTTTCAGCATTACCTCCCTCGCCGATCTCATGGGGTTGGTCGGCAGCAGCCCCAGCCCGGTCCTTCCGGGCACCGCGAAGCCAAGAAACAGAGCGTCGGCAACCATGATCTCCGCGGGCGGGACCTAAGGGTCCGAGGCGTCGCTCTAGGCCCAAAAAGGAAAAAAAAGCTCCCCTGCACCACTAGGAGCTTCAGAGCACGGCCTCCCTCCAGTGGGCGTCTCCCTCCACTTCCGCCCAAAGTCTCGGTACGGATGGGGGAGACCCGCCGCCTCTCACAAGGTGTCATCAGCTGCAGGGCCCCACCCCAGCTGCTCTGAGTGGGTCAGAGGCCAGCCCCGAGGGGCTGGTTCCCCTGAGGAACTTTCTGGCAGCTTGGGAGGGGCTGCCAGAAGTCTCCCGGTGGATCCTGCGGACTATAGAGTGCGGTTACGCAATTCAGTTCACGTCCTCTCCTCCCCGTTTCAACGGGATGTGTCCCACCCTGGTGGGACCCGAGCAGGCTCTGGTCCTGGAACAAGAAGTGCGCACAATCCTGGGGAAAGGGGCCATCGAAGTGGTTCCCCCCTCGGTTCAAGAGTGAGGCTTCTACAGCCCGTACTTCGTCGTTCCGAAGAAGGATGGCGGGTTGTGTTCCATTCTAGATCTTCGCTCCTTGAACCGCTCTCTCAGGAGGCTCAGGTTCAGGATGCTCACCCTCAAGGGGGTCGTGACTCAGATCAGGTCCGGGGACTGGTTCGTCACTATAGATCTGAAGGACGCATACTTTCACATTTCCATCCTTCCTGCACACAGGCGGTTCCTGAGGTTTGCTTCCAAGGCTCGAAGGGCTTACCAATATCGGGTCCTCCCGTTCGGCCTGGCACTCTCGCCCCGCACCTTCACATTTTGAATTACATCGACGATTGGTTGATCCTGGCTCATTCGGAGCACCAGGCGATTCGGCATCAAGATGTCGTCCTCAACTGCATGAAGGTGCTTGGGTTTCGGCTAAACGCCAGCAAAAGCGTGCTTTCTCCAGCACAGAGAACCACCTTTTTGGGACGCGACCAGGATGCAGTCACGGTTGTCGCCTGCGCGGGTCGAGGTCATCCTCACCGCAGTCAGGAGAGTGCGGGAAGGCCAGCCACTCACTGTGAAGCAGTTCCAGAGGCTGCTGGGTCTCATGGCGGCGGCATCCAGCATAATTCCGCTCGGACTCCTGCACATGAGGCCCCTCCAGTGGTGGCTCCGGGGCAGGGGGTTCTCCCTCAGGGGAAGCCCGCATCATACTATCAAGGTCTTGCGGCGTGCCCTTCGAGCCTTGGATGTTTGGAAAGACCGAACGTTTCTGTCCCGTGGCCCTGTGTTGAGGACTCCGTTTCATCGCGTGACGCTAACGACGGATGCTTCCCTCACGGGGTGGGGAGCGATTATTGTGTCTTTTTGTGAGCTTATAACAAGGCATTCAGTTAAGGATGACACACACACGGACTTAGCGTGACTGTTTTTTTACTCACATGTCGAGAGAGCATAACACCGGAACATGTACATCCGGAAACACGTGAAACAAAGTGCATTGTGGGAAATGTAGTTAAGTAAACAGCGTTAACACAATACACATCATTTCCTCCCCTCTTACTCCTTGAGGTATAACAAGATTACAAATTAAACTGTACCACTTAAATTATAAAACTTTGTTTCTTTTATCAACATATCTATGAACCCCCTTTTCTTTTTTTTTTTTTTTTTTCTTTTTTTTTTTTTAACATGAACATTGAAACTTTATGTCGAATCCCGTTGTAAAGTGATACAACAATATCCTGGGAATGAGGGTAGACTACCTCAAACCCTAGCTTACCCTTAGGGGATTATTCTGCCCCGAAGCAATAAGGGTAGCCCCTAACTAAGTGTAGTCCAGTAAACGCTGAGGAGGACGCCGCTCCCTTTCTGGATACCGGCGGCCTATTTGGTTTCCATTTCCTGCTGGTGAAGATGATTGTTCGTTAGCAAAAGGACTATTTGTGGTCATCATAGGCTCCTTCGTGGAGACTACTGAAGTTGGAGAATTGTCATATATTTGATCAGTGGCATCAGTGACCTCAGGAAGATCTATAACGGTGCTGGCTCCACCAAGCAACTGATCAGTATATCTCCTCCAGGAAAGATTTTCAGCAGTCTTGACCTTATATGACACTGGACCCGTTTGGGCCTCCACAGTACTTGGAACCCATTTCGGACCACTACCATAGTTCCGAGCAAGCACTGATGAACCTGTTGCAAAGATTCTGTCCTTGGCTCGCAGATTCCGTCGCTGTACTTGATGGTCTTGTTGCCGTTTGACAGTTTCTTTGAGTGTAGCTGGTTTAATCAGCTCAAAGCTTGTCCTGAGCTCTCTGCTGAACAACAAAAACGCTGGCGATACTTTGGTGGTCGCATGCGGAGTACTACGATAGAAGAGCAAGAAGCTGTGCAGACGTTGATGAAATGTGCCTTGCCCGAGCGAAGCTTTCAAAGCATGTTTCATGGTTTGGACAAACCTTTCGGCTAATCCATTAGTTGCAGGATGGTAAGGTGATGACGTTATATGTTGCACACCATTTGCTTGTAGAAATGTGGCCATCTCATGAGATGTAAATTGGGGGCCATTATCTGAGACAAGTTGCACTGGTGATCCAAACCTACTGAACATTTCTCCCAGTTTCTCAATTGTCTTTTCAGCTGAAGTAGATTTCATAATGGCCACCTCAGGCCACTTACTGTGTGCATCCATGACCACCAACAGCATTTTGTCCTCGACTGGGCCAGCAAAATCAATATGAATGCGATGCCATGGTTTTTCAGGATATTCCCACGGGTGCAGAGGTGCAAGTTGTGGTCCGTTACGTATGCGCTGGCATGAGGTGCACGTCCTAGCTTTTTCCTCAATTTGGCCATCTACTCCTGGCCACCAGAAGTAGCTCCTGGCAATCTCCTTCATACGGACCATTCCACAGTGTCCCACATGCAGCTGTTCTAACACTGGCTTGCGTAAAGCCGGGGGAATAACCACTCTCCTCCCCCACAACAAGCAGCCGGACTGCACCGAAAGTTCATGACGTCGAGAGATGTAAGGTTTTAGCTCCAGGCCATTGTTCTCCCCTTTACCGGTCATGACAATATCCAAGACTCTTGACAGGACAGGGTCATTTCGTGTGCCCCTGTGTACTTGTGTGGCCGTTATAGGAGCCCGTTCCACCTGGCTGAAATAGAATATATCAGCCACCTTTGCTTCCTTTACCCTGTCAGCGAGAGGCAACCTGGACAGACCGTCCGCATTCCCGTGCAATTCTGACTTTCGGTATTTGATGTCATAGGTGTGAGCAGATAGCAACAAAGCCCACCTTTGCATCCTACTGGCAGCAAGAGCGGGAATGCCATGGTGTGGATCAAATATTGCAGTGAGTGGGCGATGATCGGTCAGCAGCGTGAACTTCCTTCCAAAAATATACTGATAAAACTTACGCACTCCAAACACAATGCTCAATGCTTCTCGCTCAATCTGAGCATAGTTTGCTTCTGCTTTGCTCAGACTCCTGGAAGCAAACGCGATTGGCCTCTCTTGACCATTGGGCATGATGTGGGACAAGACAGCTCCCACACCATATGGAGAAGCATCGCAGGCCAGCTGGATAGGAAGAGCAGGGTCAAAATGAGTGAGTGCGTTTGACCCTGAAAGTGTCTCCTTTGCTTTTCTGAATGACTCCTGGCATTCAGAGGTCCACTTCCAATTATTCTCATGGCATAACAATTTGTGCAGAGGTTTCAACAGCGTAGCGATGTTTGGAATGAAACGCCCATAATAGTTCAGTAAGCCGAGGAAAGACCGTAACTGACTGACATTTTTGGGTACTGGAGCATCAACAATAGCCTTAACCTTGGATGGGGACGTATGCAGACCAGATGCATCAATGACGTGCCCTAAGTACTCGACTGCAAACTGGAAAAATTCACATTTATCCTTACGCACTCTTAATCCATACTCTTTCAGTCTCTCAAGGGTAGCATCCAGGTGTTGTAAATGCGACTGTTCATCTGTGCCAGTCACCAGAATGTCATCTAAATAACACACAACTCCTGGAAGCCCGGCAAGAATCTGATCCATCGCTCGCTGAAAAACGGATGGAGCCGAAGTAATTCCAAACGGTAGACGTTTGTACCGAAATAGGCCTTTGTGTGTGTTAATGGTGAGAAGTTCTCTGGACTGTTCCTCAACATGCATCTGTAGGTATGCCTGGTTGAGGTCGATTTTGCTGAATCTTTGTCCTCCAGTCAACCCAGCAAAAAGGTCATTAATGTGAGGCAAGGGGTATTGTTCTGCTGACAACACTGGATTTACAGTAACTTTAAAGTCCCCACAGATCCTTATGCCTCCATCCTTCTTTATAACTGGAACAATGGGTGTTGCCCACTTACTCACATTGACTGGTTCCAGCACACCATTTTTCACAAGTTCATCCAAGCTCGCCTCTACTTTAGGTTTGAGTGCATATGGCAGGGGCCGGGACTTTAAGAACTTTGGCTGGCTTCCCTGCTCCACAGTCAATTTTACTGTGATGCCTTCCATACTGCCTAATTCCTGTTTGAAAACTTCACTGTGTTTTTCAAGAACACCTTCAAGGTCCAGGGTTTTAGGTGTCATCATATGTATGGTCGGCCAGTCCACTTTGAGTTGCTCCAGCCAGGAACGTCCCATCAACGAGGGGTAATCACCCACGACCACATACAATGGCAGTTTTTTTGTTTGTCCATTCAGTTCAACTGTTACTTGGGTGAGTCCTTTCATTGTCACTGATTCCCCAGTATAAGTTTTAAGGACAACATCAGGTGGTTTGAGTCTCAGGTGGCTGAGTATTTCACTGTATACCGCATCCGACACCAGCGATACAGCAGCACCAGTGTCGATTTCCATTTTCACTGGCTGTCCTTCCAGCAGCGCGGTGACTTTATAAGCCTTGGTTCCACCTGCGACAGTGAGCACATGCAAAGGAAATTCCTCATCAGATGTGTCAGTACTCTCTTTATTCTCCTGTCCGACTGTAAATATGCGCTTCTTTTGTTTCCTTCCGAAAACTGGTTTTTGATGCATTTTTTCTTTTCTTGTTTTATTCCTACACGCACGCTCAATGTGTCCCTTTTTCTTACAGCTGCGGCACTCCATATCCTTAAACCAGCATGAAACAGGCGAGTGCCCAGTCTTACCACAACGGAAACATGGGCCTTTAATTTCAGTTTGTTTTTCTGTCTCCATCTTGTACACTTTACTGTTAGAGCTCAATTGCTGGGCTTCCTTTGCAGCCAATTCCATAGACACACTCAACTCAATTGCTCTTTGTAATGTCAGGTTGCTCTCTGTTAAAAGTCTTTTCTGTATGCCCTTGCAGCGTAGTCCGCATACTAATCTGTCCCGCAGTGTATCGTTGAGCACATCACCAAATTCACAGTGTTCAGCTAATTTTTTTAGCACTGCCACAAACACTGCCACAGATTCCCCTTCTAGCTGATTTCGTCTGTGGAACCGAAATCGCTCTGCTATTACTAAGGGTTTTGGTGAGAAATGTGCTTTAAGAGTGTTCACTATTTGAGCATACGTTTTCTCTCCAGGTTTCTCTGGCTGCAGGAGGTTACGCAGTAGTGTATATGTCTTTGGACCCATTACACTTAAAAATGTGGGTACAACTTTATCTTCAGTAATAGCATTCGCTGCTACAAAGTACTCAAATCTTTCTGTGTAAGAACACCACTGCTCACTGCTTTCCTCAAAAGGACCCAAATTTCCAAAAACTGATGCCATTTTAGCCGTTCTCTGTCGTTTAACAATCGATTCAGTCACTTATCTGAATCGTGGTCTCCTCCCCGCTTATCAGCCAAGACATGAACTTGCAGCAGACAAATATTCGCGTTTTGCAGCGGTCTCGCCGTCAAGCTGCTTCACTTCCGCCTCTTGAAACACACACGGGATAACGAGATCCTTGTCGCCACTTTATTGTGTCTTTTTGTGAGCTTATAACAAGGCATTCAGTTAAGGATGACACACACACGGACTTAGCGTGACTGTTTTTTTACTCACATGTCGAGAGAGCATAACACCGGAACATGTACATCCGGAAACACGTGAAACAAAGTGCATTGTGGGAAATGTAGTTAAGTAAACAGCGTTAACACAATACACAACAGCGATCATGAGTGGCCACTCCGCCCAGGGTCTGCGGAGCGGCCCACGTCTCTCGTGGCACATAAATTGCCTGGAGATGATGGCAGTGTATTTGGGGTTAAAGCACTTCCTCCCGGACCTGAGAGATCGCCATGTATTGGTCCGCACGGACAATACTGCGGTTGTCTCTTACATCAACCACCAAAGGGGTCTCCGATCTCGCCCCTGGTACAAGCTAGCGCGAGCAGTCCTCTTGTGGTCTCTGGACAGGCTCCTATCTTTGAGGGCCATTTACATCCCGGGACGGTTGGACGTCAGAGCAGACGCCCTGTCGAGGCAGGGGCCGAGGCCTGGGGAATGGCGTCTCCACCCCGAGGTGGTGGAGCTCATATGGCGGAGGTTCAGGTGGATCTTTTTGCGACCCAGGAGACCTCGCACTGTCCCCTCTGGTTCTCTCTCTCTCGCTCAGCCCTGTTAGGGCTGGATGCCATGGTACAGTCGTGGCCAAGGCTATGCCTGTATGCCTTTCCCCCGATCGCTCTGCTCCCTGGAGTTCTGGAGAGAGTTCGCCGGCATAAAGTCCATCTCCTCCTGGTAGCGCCTCGATGGCCGGGCAAACCGTGGTTTGCGGATCTGGTGTCCCTACTCGAGGGCCGTCTGTGGGAAATTCCTCCCAGGAGGGATCTTCTCTCACAGGTGGGCGGAACCCTGGTTCACCCCCACCCAGAGTTGTGGAGGCTGTGGCTGTGGCCCCTGAAGGGGCACAGTTCGTAGCGGGTGGTCTCTCTACCGAGGTACTAGAAACCCTTCTCCACTCCAGAGCTCCCTCCACGAGGAGGTCGTACGCCGCACGATGGCGACTGTTCACGTCTTGGTGCGAGCACCATGGCCTGGAACCTGTTAACTGCCCGATCGGTTCGGTTCTGGAGTTCTTTCAGTAACAGTTTGCCGCAGGGTTAACCCCTTCGACCCTGAAGGTTTACGTGTCCGCCATTGCGGCATATGGCACCCCGCCTGCGGGGCGGTCGCTGGGTAGGCACCCACTGGTGACACGTTTCCTCCGCGGCACCCGGAGGCTGAGGCCCAGGACGCGACCCAGAGTGCCTGTCTGGGATCTGGCAGTTGTGCTGGTGGCTCTATCTGAGCCCCCCTTCGAGCCATTAGCCGATGTGGCCCTTAGGTTTCTGTCTATTAAGACCAACTTCCTCTTGGCGATTTCCTCCCTGAAGAGGATCGGGGATCTGCAGGCTCTGTCCGTGGCCCCGTCTCGCCTGGAGTTCGCCCCTGGCATGGCCAGAGCGTTTCTCTATCCGAAACCTGGGTACGTATCTAAGGTGCCTTCGGCTCCCTCACATCCTGTCGTGTTGCAGGCATTCTGCCCTCCTCCATTTACAGCCCCTGAACAGGAGCGAAAGCACCGACAGTGCGAGCACTGGACACTTACCTCCGCAGGACGAGTCCGTGGAGGAAGTCGGAGCAGCTGCTTTTCTGCTACGACCCTAACAGGAAAGGTTTCCCGGCCAATAAGCAGACTTTGAGCAGATGGCTAGTGGATGCGATTGTGTCGGCTCACGAGTCCTCTGGCCTCCCCGCACCGCTCGGGGTCCGAGCTCACTCCACCCGGAGTGTGGTGGCCTCTGCGGCCTGATCTGCTGGAGTGTCACTCCAGGACATCTGTGACGCTGCGGGTTGGTCCACCCCGCTGACCTTTGTCAGGTTCTATGACCTTGACCTCAGAGCCACCCCGGGCTCCTCTGTCCTACGTGCTGGTGCCGAGGCCCTCACTCTCTAGGCAGGGTCTGGTTAGTGTGGCGTGATTGGACACTCGTTCCCATAGCGTTTCGACGCAGCTCGAGTTCCTGAAGGGGAACGTCTCTAGGTTACGACCGTAACCCTAGTTCCCCGAGGGAACGAGACGCTGCGTCTCCGTGCCACACTCCCTGCATCCCTGCGGCGCTTACCTTCTCTCGTAGGAGCTAGCGTCTTGTCCATCTCGCAGCCATTTGTAGCTTCCTGTTTATGCGACGTCGCCCGCTGATGATGTCATGTCCCAAACGCCTATTGGTCAGATTGCACACGTGGTTCAGAGCGCGGTCACGCAGGGGCGTTCCCATAGAGTTTCGACGCAGCGTCTCGTTCCCTCGGGGAACTAGGGTTACGGTCGTAACCTAGAGATGTTCTGTGTGAAAAACTATCTTAGAGAACCTTTGCTTTCCTAAAAACCTAAGCTGACCTGCTATGTCCGGCACCCTGGCTCCCGGTTACACATGACCTGTGCTGCTGGTGCCCCTAAAGGTCTAGCTAATTTCACATGCCTTAGAATAGAGTCTCCTATAACCAGAGCTCTTTCAGGTTTCTCAGCGGGTGCTTCACTGGGGAGAGCAAACCTGTTGGACACGTGAAGCGGAGAGGAATGGTGCTCCTGTGCGCGAGCCTTTGCGTTAGCTTTGGATTTGTAAGTATGCCGCCGAGCTGTCACCCATTCGCCCCGCTGCAAGGGCTCTAATGCAGGAGTCGGGGGAACGCTAACTCCATTGTGTGTGTGTGTGTGTGTGTGTGTGTGTGTGTGTGTGTGTGTGTTTGTGTGTGTGTGTGTGTGTGTGTGTGTCTCTTGTGGTGTCCTAAACATTGAAACAATTAAGTTCTCCATCATCTTTTCTTTCTGAGCCTCAGATAAGACATATTTACAGATTTTTTTTCAGAAAGTATAATTATGTATAGATTTCATCATAAACTGTCTTCATTCCCACTAAAGCAGCACACAGAGATGCACTTCCAATTTTCTACTGTTACACTGTTGTACTGTTCATTTGTTCATCCAGACTTTTCCCCTGCAGAACCTGGACTGCTCTCACACTCACTAATTCTCTCTAGACTCAGAGTGTTAACTAGCTTACACTCACACTCAAATAAAATCACTAGAGGAAGACTGACAATACATTTCAAACTGCACACACTGGACAATATGGATGCTCTTCATATCAAAGAAATCCCCCACCTTCCTGTAATTTGAAAAAAAAATAAAATGTTTTTGTGTTTGTTGGATTGCACTTTCACTGGGAATGGCCTCTGCTTACTGTCTTAAAACTGGAAAAAAGCACTCTTTAAAAAAGAAAAACAGAAACTCAACCGACAGAAAGTGGAAAACAAGCGTTTGAACATTTAAGCATTTAATTTGTCAGCACTTCCTGCTAGTCCTCTCTTTTTGTGTTTGCAGAAATTGAGGCGTATATAAGAAGTTTATTCCTGACTTTTAATTTTTTTACAAAATTTGCATCTGTCTTTATTCTCTGTTTCTGACAATCATCTTCCAATCGAAGCATCTAAAGGTGTAATTCCAAATCACAATTTGATATACCTTTTTATTTTTATTTCTTCTAGTTTTTGATTCGAGTCTTCTATTCGAAGGGTGTGAAACACCTTCTGCGATTCATGCCGGCTCTCCGCATCGGTGTCAAAGCGGCGAGCTGGATCTTCATCTTCGGGGAGAGTGAAAAGTCCTCAGGAGCCAAAGCTGGTAAGTAGTGTGGGTGTGGAAGTGAGATCATGTTGTTTTCAGTGAGAAACTCATGTGTGAAGAAAGCTCAGTGAACTTGGTGTCCATGATGAAATCGCAGATGTTGTAAAGCACGTAGTCAGAACAGCAGTCACACAAGGATGTCTTTTGGCACACTGTCTTATAAAGGCTGGTGCTCCCTGTAACTGTGCGTGCAGCCTCGTGCTGCCATCTGTTGCCGTGTTACAAAAGTAGCCTGGACGTTTTTTGCTACCACCTCGTACATGGTTCTTCATTTATACATGAGTAATATTTCACATATGCCGAATCGATGACTAAACAAAATACAGTTAAACAGACTGAAGTAATACATTCATCATTCACTTTCATTACTAATGCCTAATTTATTAATTATTTTTTTATATACAAGAATAACATCTATTTAAATATGAATATAGCAACATAACATACTTAATATAACCTAACATACTACTGTACATCTACATCTTGTACAAGTTCTTCTGGAAGGTCTCTGTCCCAGATGGAAACCTCTGTTAAAGAAGAGAAAGTAAAGACCTGTCAGGTCGTTTTGTCTGTAAATTAATATCAAGTTTAAAAGTTAAATAAAAAGTGTCAGGTTTATGTGGATTTTACAAAACATTACTTTACCACCAGTAGCAGATGAAACTAAGCTTGTCGTTGCAGAGTCTGTTCTCCCAGACATGTGTCTTAATGTTGCGAGCTCCACAGTAGTAGTTTTGAGTGGGACACGAGGACAGTGATTTTGGCGGCTCCAATTTCTCCACGTTCAGGAAGAACCATTTTCTGTTGAGGAAGCGCAAGCCTGTCCAGACACTGTCAGTAGAGGATTTAGCACCTTCAGATTCAATCGCACTTGGATTTACTACAGAGAATGGGTAGAACAGGTCAGTATAATGCATCCTGCAGTAATTGTGAGCATCCTCCCAGGTCATATTTATATTAATAAAGATCACAATTCTGTAACACACGGAAGGGGAAAGATCACTGCAGTCATCACTTGTCCAGCCATATGTGTCCATTTTAACACAATCAGAGCTGGCTTGGTACAGATCATCACGTTTATATCTCGCCTGTTCCCATTTGAAGAAAGTAGCTGGTTCTCCTCCAGACCACTGCCACGTTTCTGGGATGGATTCATTTCTCTTCAGCCCAATCCAGCTCGGTCCACTCTGTACAGCTGTCTGGAATTCATCTTCACTAGTGATGCTAGCCAGGTCCTTGTAGGTTCTTCTGCAGTAGTTTTGTGCATCTGACCAGCACATGTACTGTGAATTGTAAATATACTGTCTCAACAAACCTGCAGTCATCTCACAAAGTACCAGAAGGAGGAACAAAGAAACAGATGAACTCATTGTTACTGGAATGCCCTTGAGCTCTGTAGAGCTTTACTCAGGAACACAAGTGCTGAGTTCAGTGTTCAGCATGAACATCCAGGAGAGCCTTTTATGGAGTGCTGTTTATCCTGGGCCGTCCTTTCAGCTGCATCTGTACGTCCTTTTTTTAAACAACATCTCAAGTTTCATGTACAACTTTTTTGTTTACTTTTGTAATGATGTGTTGATCAATCACTAATGAGCTTCATTAATGAAATACAAATTGATGACATTTTCTATTAATTAACAGTAATAATGATAATGATTAATAATAAAAGTATAAAGTATATTGTTTTTTATAATTGTATATGTAATTGTAATCTGTGAACATCATAAGGATCTACAGAGATTCGTACACTGTTAAAAAAAAAAAGGTTTTTTACAGTTAAATGTCTGTATTTGTTTTTAAAGAAATTTACCTTTTTTCAATTTACAACAAAATGCCTTTTGTTTGACATATATTATCTGTATTTCAACGTTCCGTCATTAAATTTATCAAAAATGTATTGTATTTTGATATTATAGCAATTTTCTGTTTTTTAAAAGAAATTAGCTGTATTTTCACAGAGTAATTTGTATTTTTACATAGAATGATATCTAATATTTACAGATTATTCTTGTAATCATTAAGTCAGTGTTTTTATTACCATTGAAGACAGTTAATCATATGAAGGTTAAAGCTGTTTTTCACCCTAAATTATTATAAATTAAAATGTGGTATTTGCCCAGTAAACAAAAAGTTAATAATTTAGGTTTTTGTGGTTTATATTTTTTTCAGTAACAATTCCTACAATATCCAAAAATCTAATCAAATATAATACAATATAATGTTTAAAAAAGTACATAGAACTCGAATCTGAAATACTACAAACTTATTTTTTTTATTAAAAATAAGGCACTGGTCCAGTATGGAATTTAGTAAAGTATAAACCGTAGAATAAACAGTAAAGAACAGTAAAGAACTCAAAATAATTAGCTTCTTTAAAAAAATCATCAAATAAATAAAAGCAATAAAATAAAAAACAACCTGCAACCTGCACTTAAAAACATCAATAGTGCCAACCAACAAAACACTTTTTGGATTCCTTGCATGGGTTCTCCTGGTCTCCTACACCAACACTGCTCAGATCATCCTGCTAGTTGGTTCGCAAACCGCCATTAAAGAAAAATAAAAAGATGATTTAGGTTAGGCTCCACGCGTGCGCATACTGACACAAATTCAAAATTGCTGCCGAATTAGCTCCGCCCACAACGGTTTGAATGAGTTTCAGGCTGTTCCTCTGAGAAATGTTTAAGATAATAATGCGCTTTTTCACTACAAGAATCTGAGGATACTACAGAAGACATCAAGCTGACTAAGGGACGTGTTTCAAACATGTAAAGCACATTTTATAGTGACTGCGCATTTCTGGTGTTAAATATTAAAAAGTTAAAACGTGCAGTATTTTGTACAGTCACATGACGACAGCTGCAGGACAAATGCATGTGAATGTGAATAATTGTAACACAATTAGAGAGATCATACAACATGCATGTTAGTTTTTATTTAGTACTGTCCTGGGTAATATATTTTACAGAGATGTTTATATATAGTCCATGACACAAAAAAATTGCAGAAATTATTAAAATAACCCCCTTCAAAAGTTTGAACAGTGAAAGGGTTAGTTCACCCCACAATGATAATTCTGTTAATAATTACCCCTTTTGTAGGATTTATCTGAAAAAAAAGTGCTCAAGTTTAACTATTCAAAACAGAAAAGGGACTCGTGAACACAAAACAAAAGAACAATTGTAGATCATCTATATAACCATTCAGACCTTTATAAACCATTTAGGTTCATAAAGGTAGTTATTTTAATAATTTTAGACATGTTTTGACTTGTGGACCATATGGAAACATCGCTGATGTAAAATATCTTAGTCAGGACAATACTAAATATAAAATAACATGCATATTGTATGATCCCTCTTTTGTTAAAATTATTCACATTTTTGCAGGATCTGCCGGGGCCTGTCATTTAGAAACATGGCTTTTCATATTACCGCTATTAAAATAACAACTCTCTCTCTCTCTCTCTCTCATTTCAGCTGGATGTCCCGACAGTTGCTGCTCCCATCTTTGCCTCCTGGACAGAAATATCTTGCTGTATGTTGAATGATCATCAACTCAACCCTGCCAAGACAGAACTGCTCATGTTTTCAGCTGATCTAACTTTGGTGTTATTGTTGACGCATATATAAATTGCACTGGCCCGATCCTGCAGATTTGCCCTGTACAACATTATGAAGATCAGACTCTTTCTTTTGGGCCGTGCTACAGAACTCCCTGTCCAAGCTCTTGTTCTCTCCAAACTGGACTGTTGTATTGCTCTCTTAGCAGACTTTCCATCATCTACTACCAAGCCTCTGCAGCTAATCCAGGCTATGGCACTGAGAATGATCTTCAACAAGCTGAAGAGTGCACGTCACTTTTTTTATTTTTATTTTTTATATAAACTGCTGTGTCTACTGTGTTAGACTAACTTGGATTTGGTATGTTGCTTTGGATAAAATGTCATTGTAAATGTATAAAGGTATACAGCAATTGCCATTTAATGTAGGTATTTTTGCATGCTAACTTATTTTCTATAATTGGATTGTTCATTTAACTTGACATACAGTGCTTCTGTTCAATTATTAATACTGTGAATGTGCAGGTTCCTTTTATAAGTACAGAATATACAGTAGAGCTCATTGCTCTACTGTCCAAAAATGTTCAACTGTAATATGTCTGGAAAATGAACTATTAAGATGTATCTACAGACGTTTGTGTGTGTGTTATGAATTGAGTATATTTTTATACAACATTTTTTGATTATTGTAATTAATGATATCTGTATTTATACAGTAAATGCCTTTTAATTTACAGAGATTAAATACACAAACCTTTTTCAAATATGTGCTTTCTGGATTTATTTCATCGTTATTGTACATGAGGAAAACTATACTTTTACAGTAAATTAATGTAAATGGACAGATCAGTTTTATAAAATAACAAATTAAAACCTTAAATTTATGGTGATTAACCTGACAGTTGGTTGTTTATCTAAGTTATTTGACAGAATTTATCTGTTTTTCTATAGTTTAAAAATTATTTATCAACAGTAATATTCTGTAATTTAAGTACTTTTGTGAAATGGTTATTTCTGTAATTTAACGGATTATCTCTGGAAGCCCTGCTGCCAGTCTTTTTACCATTTTTTTACAGATTTTTTTTTTAACAGTGTAGTTTAGACAGCAGATTTTGGCTGAAATCTCTATTATCAGTTACATATATAGATAAAATATGAATGAAATCATCGTGCTGTACAAAGTGTAACATTTATTTATTTGCTTTGAGTCAGTTTGGGACTGTAGGGAATCTAGAGTGAACTTCCTGATAAAGAAAACCAGAGAATTCGAATCGAATCTGCGTTAAGATGCTTTCAAACAATGTCCAATGTTAACAGCACTTTACAAATAAAATTGAATTGAATGGAATTTCCAGAACAGATCAGATATTTAACAATGGTCTAATATAGAGTTAAACTGTGACTGAAATAAAGACTTTTATAATTGTAATCGTATGTAAAATTGCCTGAAATATTTGTTTGGAAATTTTGTCTGTAATGTTTTTAACCAGGTGAAACAGACGTGTTATTGCTGGATTTACTCTGTGGTTTTTGTGAGAACGGAGCTGATGTTTAAATGTTCAAAGCTATGACTGTGTGAAGTTTACATCTCCTACACGTGTATCTGAAACAACAGAAGCTGCAGTGAGAAGCTGAATTTCCTTTAAGTCACTGAGAGTGAGTTCTAGACAAGTTACATCATTACAGCAGAATTCTGTAAGTTGCATAATGATAATATTAATAATATTTTTAAAGATCTTTCATAAATGAATCTTTAAATCAATGAATCTTTCAAATAAAAATGAATTTTAATTAGACACTTTTACTTCTAAACATTTGAAATTGAAATCACATCACATGCCATATGTTTACTTCTATTTAAATCACATTCACATTTCTATTTATCTTTAATCACTGCACTACAGGGGGAAGGGGGAGCTCAGTGGTTAAAATGTTGGACTTCTGTTTAGAAGATCATGAGCTAAAATCCACCACCGCTAAGCTGCCACTGATGGGCCCTTGAGCAAGGCCCTTAACTTTCACCTGCTCAGTTGTATGAATGAGATAATTGTAAGTGATTCTGGTTAAAAGCATCTGAAAAATGTAATAGATGTCAATCCCATAAACTACTGCACAGCTGCAATACAAATGATCATTTATTTCTATTGTTTTATGAATGTAATAAATACATGATATAAATACAGTTTGTTTTTTAAATCATTTTAATTCATCTGGAGTTTTTTATGTACATTCCCAGATTACAGAACTTCACAGGTATCTAACCTCAAGGCACATGTTTTGTCCTTCTGTAAGGTCTACACGTGTCTCAAACTCAGTATTCAGGTGTGAACTGGTTTGTAATAATTCCATTAGATTAATTGTACATGAAACTTGGGCAGGTTTCTGCTCTGCCTAAAAGTTCCTCCTTCTTACTGTTTAGATGTTATTGAATAAAGATCAAATAATAAGCTGAGCTCATTTATAATATATTTGACTCATTTGGTTTGCAAAGTAACTTATTACAACTGGGTTGAAATTTGACTGCTGTGATTTAAAGGACACTGGAGTACTGCATGTGTATCTTCTGCTGCTGCAGGTGGTGAAAAGTTCACCTTGGAATTCACCCTCAAGCCCTAAAGTGTTTTTTTTCTTTGTGTATGTGGTGAATGAAACATTCCTTTACAATTCCTAGTACAATTGTGTTTTAATTTGAAACTTAATTTGTTTTCTGCACTTGGAGATATTTTGTATTTTGCTCTTTGCTAAAAAACAGTGTAAACGGGGAAATATATATTTGCTTGTTTCGTTCTTCAGAACTAACAATGAAATAAAATCAATATACGCATGGTGGAGTGATCTCTCCACATTATCTGTGTAAAGCTGCTCAGAGACAATGTTTATTGTTAAAAGCGCAATACAAATAAACATGAATTGAACTGAAGATATAAATAAATATGTATTTGATTATTTTAGTACTAACTTTCTTAAAATGTAAATGTGTTTCATTATTTACTAGACAGTAATATAATGAACAAATACACAGAGATTTGATTTCTCGCTCTGTAACATCATTTACCTTTGACAGATTTGAATTTGCATTTGGTTTGCAAAAAAATGTCCAAATGTTCAGTAATGTAGCAGCTTTGTTTTCAGTGACACGTGAGACACCAGTGGAGAGGACGGACACATGCAAATGTTCTGCAGCAGTTTTTAACAAGGACAAACCCAGACAAATCCAAAAGGTCAGCTGGAAAGTCACATGTAAGGAACAGAGTGTTAGTCTGTAGCGATGATCCATGAAGTTCCTGAGCAACTCAAGACCTTTGAGGAAGGATTTGGACTGGAATTAATATCAACAGCTACAATGTGCTCAGGACCCCAGTTTACATGAACAGTTCTGCATGTAAGCGTCAACACTGAACACTTTATAACCTCAACACTGATGGAACTGTAATGATGGACATTTAGTGATCAGGTTCCCCTTTGCGTCTGGTTCTTCTCAAGGTTTCTTCCTCATTAAGTCTCAGGGAGTTTTTTCTTCACCACAGTCACCACTGGATCACTCATTAGAGATAAATTTATAATTATAAGGAACAAATTTACAGACACTAAACTTATATATTTTTTTTTTATACAACTTTATAACCTCTTCATCTGTGTAAAGCTGCTTTGAGACCTTTAGTCCATTGAGATCTTTAGGTTGGGAAATGTCAGTTGATGGTTAATAGACCAAAAGAGATGTATACAGATTTTAGAATTTTGAAGTGTATTTCGGAATCTAAAGTAGAGCAATCCTGTGGCACCTTTCATGGAAGATAATGTTTTCCAGGAGGTGCTTTATCTCGGGCAAAGTAATGCGAGAGGAGTTAGGCTCCAATCTCAAAACGAGGCTTTCCAACATAGTCATTTCTGATTCTAGATATAAAAAGAATTGATTCCTTTAAAAAAAAAAAACAGTTCTTGAAATCATCCCACATGGAGAAACAAGATGTTGTTTTTGCCATGCAACCTCAGGATTTATTACACTTTAGCACTGATGTTTTTTGAGATTTGCCCTCCAAGTGCAACCATTTCCAGTTCAGTGTATGCAGGCAGTCACATCCCCTCTGGTGGCGACCAGCTGCCAGGAGGATAAAGCCATATATGTTCAGTTGGCTTGTGTATGATGGTATTTTCAGGCCACGCAACCTCAAGTGGTGAAATGATCCGTTTATATTTTGATTGTTCCAATAAAACACTTCTGGAGGCTAAATGCAACATCACAAGTTGATGAAGCGTATCCAAGGGCCTGCAGTGAGGAATTCTTGGAGATGTTTTTATAGGCCTTTTTACATTCTGTCATTCTTTAGTGGGTCCACAGCATGCATTGACCTTCAAAACTGACCTGACGACAGCTGTAGTAATAATAATAATAATAATAATAATAATAATAATAATAATAATAATAATAATATAATAATAAAAGCATCAGTTATTAGTTTGTACCTAATTCATTATCAATGCAACATTATGACTATTTACAGTACATGCAAAGCATTTACCTTGCATTAGCCATTAGCTTTTCTTCCCTGAGAGATTGAAATCATTCGACTTTTATATTCAGGGCCTCAAGATATTTGATGAAGCATGAAAATGAATCCCTGAATTTTTCCTATACACTGATTTCCAAATATATGCACTACAGGGACATGAATAGTCGTTTGTGTTAAGGCTGATGCAGTGTTCTCTCTGAGTCATTGTTATATATGAAGGTTCAGTGTGTTTTCAGCCAGAGTTTTTCCCAAAGTTAGATCACTAACCCTTTATGTAGATTTCCAGATACAACTGCAACGTTTAATCAAGAAACTCCCACAAAAGGGTTTTGTGAATGAGAGCTCAGAGGGGAAACTCGACCCTGCAGTCTGGCTTGTTGAAATGCAAAAGCTGCAATCCTGCAGTATCAATCCGTCTTATTGTTTCCTTTAACACGGCTAATGGAAAGCTTTATCACATAATTATCACTTCAGAGAAAACATTCAGGAGTCTCATTATAAACCGTTTATACGGCTGACGTTATTATTGTATATTATTATGCCATTATTATTATTCCATTCTCCACAATAATGTCCTCTGTGATTGCCCCAGCAGCTTGTGCTCAGCAGATAAGCAGCAATAATCAGCAATAATCTCCTGCTGCCTGTTCAAATAAGGAGGTTTTTATGGAAAATATTACCTCGTATAAAAAGGAAACATCATCTGCGCTGTATTTCAGAGAGGAATGAAGCCGTTCGGTTGGAAATCGGTTCAATGCACATTTTATTCCCTGCTGCTGACGTGAACACACATCAGCTTACAGAACCGATATAACAGATGGATTTGAAATGTGGTGCAAAATTAAGCTGCTTTTAAAAACATTTATCCATAACCTCTTTAATTCGTGCGTTGTGTATGGTTGTTGAGTTGTTCGGAACCAAATGACCAGCAGAAATGCAGCAATAAAGGAACAGTATCTAATATCCCGGTAACAGAGGTGGAAATAGTAATATAATATTCTACTCAAGTCAAAGTTCTGTTACTTCACTGAAACTTGACTTGAATTACAAATAAATAAAGTTCATTTAAAGTTTTGCTCAGAGTTGAACTTTTTGAACAGTGGGGGGGTTGGGTGGGGGATTCAAGTGTAGTTCAGAAAGGACAAGGGGATATAAATCCATCTCCAGCTCCATCTTTCTTTCTTGTTTAGTGCATTTGTTCTCCACCCATCAATCTATCAGTTTCCGAGACACGTTTTTTCCCCCTGCATTATTTTTATTTGATTATAATTTTTTATGATTTAAAATGTAATTAAGGCAAAACGTAAAAGAAAAATTACAGATTCTAAAAAGTAGAAGTTTGATGATTCAGATTTCTATGAATCATAGCGGGGGAAGGGGTAGCCTAGTGGTTAAAATGTTTGACTTCTAAATGAAAGGCTGTGAGTTCAAACCCCGGCACCACCAATCTGCCCCTGTGGGCCCTTAGGCAAAGGCCACGAACCCTCAACTGCTCAGTTGAATACAATGACAAAATGTAAGTTGCTTCTGCCAAATGCCACAAATGTAAATGAATCAGAGACACTGGTGATGTGAACAAGCTTCTTCCAAATGTAGTGCTTTTCCCTGAAGCTCTTCAGAGTTCCCTCTACTATCATATTTGAAAGGAATCCATAATTTAGATATTTGAAGAGCATCTTCTAATTGAGGATACAGGCATCTGAAGGAACCACTGAAAGTGCACCAGTTAGCAAAATTGAAGACAGGACCGTAGATAGAGATAGAGCTCCAGAGGTGTACCAGCATCAGATGAATCACTCTTCATGAAGATTAAAAACACTGGACTTTGAGAATCAACAACCTCTTAATCAATACTCAAAATAACATGCTACACGTGCTTTTCCTCCATCATTAGATGTATAAAGGAGTTGGTGTCGAATCTACAATGATCACAGATGATGAGCTCCACATCTCCAACTGACTGTAGAAAGGACATTCCTCATAATCACATACTCCAGTGTTTGTGATATTTCTCTCTCTCTCTTGTGTTTGTAATGTTTTATTGATTTATAATCACACTCTTGGTGTCACCCAGATAAGGTTCTCTCTTGAGTCTGGTTCCTCTCAAGGTTTCTACCTCATACCATCTAAGGGGGTTTTCCTTCACCACAGTCACCCCAGACTTCATCATCAGGGACAAACACACATCTTCTTCTTCTTCTTCTTTCAGCTTCTCCCATTAGGGGTCTCCACAGTGGATCATCCGTCTCCATCCCCCCCTGTCCTCTACATCTGCCTCTTTCACACCAACTACCTGCATGTCTTCCATCACCACATCCATGAACCTCCTCCTTGGCCTTCCTCTTTTCCTCCTACCTGGTGGCTCCATCATCAGCATTCTTCTACCAATATAACTCATGTCCCTCCTCTGCACATGTCCAAACCATCTCAATCTCACCTCCCTCACCTTGTCACCAAAACGTCCTACATGGGCTGTCCCTCTAATAAACTCATTTCTAATCTTGTCCATCCTCGTCACTCCCAACGAAAACCTTAACAACTTCAGCTCTGCTACCTCCAGCTCCGCCTCCTGCCTTTTACTCAATGCCACTGTCTCTAAACCATACAACATCTCAGGTCTCACCACAGTCCTATAAACTTTTCCTTTCACTCTCACAGATACTCTTCTATCACAAATCAGTCCTGCTATCACTCTTCTCCACCCACTCCACCCTGCCTGCACTCTTTTCTTTACTTCTCTAACACACTCTCCATTACTTTACACTGTTGACCCCAGGTACCTGAACTCCTCCACCTTCTCCACCTCTTCTCCCTGCAACCGCACCCCTCCACTGCCCTCCCTCTCATTCACACACATGTACTCTGTCTTACTCCTACTGACTTTCATTCCCCTTCTCTCCAGCGCATATCTCCACCTCTCCAGGCTCTTCTCAACCTGCTCCCTACTCTCACCACAAATCCCAATATCATCCACAAACATCATAGTCCAGGGAGACTCCTGTCTGACCTGTCCATCACCACTGCAAACAGGAAAGGGCTCAGGGCCGATCCTTGATGCAGTCCGACCTTCACCTTGAACCAGTCTGTCGTTCCTACTGCACACTTCACTGCTGTCACACTGTCCTCATACATGTCCTGCACCACCCTCACATACTTCTCTGACACACCTGACTTCCTCATACAATACCACAACTCCTCTCTCCACCCTGTCGTACGCTTTCTCTAAATCCACAAATACACAATGCAGCTCCTTCTGTCCTTCTCTATACTTCTCCATCAACATTCTCAAAGCAAATAAGGCATCTGTGGTGCTTTTCCTCGGCATGAAACCATACTGTTGCTCACAGATGGTCACCTCTTCTCTCAGCCTGGCTTCCACTAGTCTTTCCCATAACTTCATGGTGTGACTGATCAACTTTATTCCCCTGTAGCTACTGCAGGTCTGCACATCTCCCTTATTCTTAAAGATCGGTACCAGAACACTCCTTCTCCATTCCTCAGGCATCTTGTCACCTTCCAGAATCTTGTTAAACAATCTGGTTAAAAACTCCACTGCCATCTCTCCTAAACATCTCCATGCTTCTACCGGTATGTCATCTGGTCCAACCGACTTTCCACTCTTCATCCTCTTAATCGCTGCTCTCACTTCCTCCTTACTAATCCTATCCACTTCCTTCTTCACCAACTCCACATCATCCAACCTTCTCTCTCTCTGATTTTCCTCATTCATCAGCTGCTCAAAATACTCCCTCCATCTTCTCAACACACTCTCCTCACTAGTCAACACATTTCCATCTCCATCCTTTATTGCTCTAACTTGCAGCACATTCTTCCCAGCTCGGTTCCTCTGCCTGGCCAATCGGTATAAATCCTTTTCTCCTTCCTCAGTGTCCAACCTCTCATACAGCTCCTCATATGCCTTTTCCTTGGCTTTCGCCACATCCCTCTTTACCTGCTGCTGCATCTCCTTGTACTCCTGCCTACTTTTCTCATCACTCTGTCGATCCCAATTCTGTTTCTCCAACCTCTTTCTCCTTCTGCTCTCCTGCACTTCCTCATTCCACCACCACGTCTCTTTGTCTTCCTTTCTATTTCCAGATGTCACACCAAGAACCTTTCTAGCTGTCTCTTATCACTTCTCCAGTAGTTTCCCAATCATCCAGCACCTCTTCACCACCACCGAGCTCCTGTCTGACCTCTTCCCTGAACCTCACACTACAGTCTTCCTCCTTCAGTTTCCACCATCTTATTCTTCTCTCAGTCCTCACTCTCCTCCTCTTCTTCTTCGCCTCCAAAACCATCCTAGAGACCACCATCCAATGCTGTCTAGCTACACTGTCCCCTGCCAACACCTTACAGTCTCCAATCTCCTTCAGGTTGCATCTCCTACATAGAACATAGTCCACCTGTGTGCACCTTCCTCCACTCTTATACGTCACCCTATGATCCTCCTTCTTCTTAAAATACGTGTTCACCACTGCCATTTCCATCCTTTTAGCAAAATCCACCACCATCTGCCCTTCCACATTCCTCTCCTTAAAACCATACCTACCATCACCTCCTCATCACCTCTGATCCCTTCACCTACATGCCCATTAAAGTCTGCCCCAATCACCAATCTTTCATTCCTAGGTTCACCTTCTACCACTTCATCTAATTCACTCCAGAATCTTTCCTTCTCCTCCATCTCACTTGTGGAGCATAGGCACTGATGACATTTATCATCATCCCTTCAACTTCCAGCTTCACGTTCATCACCCTATCAGAAACTCTCTTCACCTCCACTACACTCTTACTGTACTCTTCCTTCAGAATCACCCCTACACCATTTCTCTTTCCATCCACACCATGATAGAACAGTTTAAACACCTCCAATGTTCCTGCTCTTACTCCCTTTCCACTTGGTCTCCTGAACACACAACATATCTACCTTTCTCCTCTCCATCATATCAGCTCCCTCTCTCCCTTTACCAGTCATAGTACCAACATTTAAAGTACCAACCCGAACCTCCACTCTCCTCCACTTCTCCTTTCCCTGCCGTCTCTGTAGACGTCTTCCTCCTCTCCTTCTCCTCCTTCAGCCAACAGGAGCACAATTTCCACCGGTACCCTGTTGTTAACGATACCTGTGGCGGTCGTTGTTAACCCGGGCCTCGACCGATCCGCTATGAAATTCTTAATCGTGATCCGCATATTAGATTTGGCACATGTTTTACGCTGGATGCCCTTCCTAACGCAACCCTCCATATTTACCCGGGCTTGGGACCGGCACTAAGAGTGCACTGGCTTGTGCCTCCATAATGGCTGGGTTAGGGACAAACACACATCATTCACTTATATTTACATTTTATTTCTATAATTCTTACATTCAGTAAAGCTGAATAAAGCAGGAAGTGGATCAGATGGAAACAGGAAGTAAATACTCAGGTCCCATTAAAAAAAAACAATGACACTATTCATTCAACATCCAGCACAAGAAAAACTTTCATGTGAATAAGTAATAAAGAGTGAAAGATTCAGTCCTAATGTAAAATGAATGCAGCGTGAAAAGTAGTGCTTGTAGTGGAGACTGTTTAATGCAGAAGCTACAGTTTTCCGCTGCCGATCGGGACGCCCCTCATCACCACTTCAAAGGAAATAGAAAGCATTTATAAGGAAGACTTTATTATTGTTATTATACGCAGTCATTATCAGGAGTAATCTCCTGCCGCCTATGTTTCATGTTTCATGAAAGTGATTCTACATTATAAAATAGCAAAATGGCATCTGCTGTAATGTGCTGAAAGAAATCAATCTGTTTGGTAAAGCTGCTTTAAACTGCAACCATTTCTTCCCCTGGAACACACAGCTGTTCCACACCCCACACTCCTCACCGTCATTATTGAATATTACAATGTTTGTTTTTATGTTGTGCGGATTTAAAAGCTTCAGGCAGTTTTAGTCTCACTGTACACTATTACTGTAATCCATGTCATCTTCGACTTCTGCTGGCCAGCGAGAGTAAACATGCAGCCTGCTGGCTCTGATCATTACATCATCAAATGAGAATCGGTTCCCCTGCTAAGTTTAGTTTCCTCCTAATCTTCCTCCTTCCCCAGATTGATCCGAGAAAGTTTTTTTCTGCTGCTTTCCTTGGTTTGCTCACTACGAGGTAAAAGCACTGCTGTCTGTAAAACTCTTTTGAAGCAGTCTGTATTATAGAAAATCTCTATAAAATAGTTTGTTTTTATTAAACCGTTTTTTCATAACCTTCATATTTATGTGCATCTGTTCGGCTTTTATTTTAGGATTAATATTGAATTTTAAAATTATTTTACTAATGTTAGTATAAAACATTCGATCCTGGAACCCTATATGATAACTCTTACACCTCGATCCTATACAGGAACTGTCACAAACACATACTGTCTCACCCAGATACAGTCTCACTCAGATACTGTCTCACCCA
>JAAIIK010024760.1:0-11239 GCA_014706435.1 Silurus glanis
GTCTGTCTCTCCATCCGTCTGTCTGTCCATCCGTCTGTCTGTCCATCTGTCTGCCTCTCCATCCGTCTGTCTCTCCATCTGTCTGTCTGTCTGTCCATCCGTCTGCCTCTCCATCCGTCTGTCTGTCCATCTGTCAGTCTGAGATCATGTTCACTCCATGGACCTGTCCAACATCATCTCTGATTTGATCTGCCTCAAATACATTCAGCAGGGTTTCAGGTTTGCTCTCGCTGCTCAGGGAAGTCCAACACTGTGCAATCAGAGGTTTACACAAAAACTACAGGTATTTATTTTTAATCAAATTGAAAACTTTTGCCAAAAATGTATACAGACGCAACATTGTGAGCTTATTGACTGCATTTATTCCATACTGCTGCTGTTACTGAAATAAATAGATCCCTCAGGAGAAAGTCAGAGGTGATGGTGGTGAGGGAAAAAGTCCCTGAGATGGTATGAGGAAGAAACCTTCAGAGGAACCAGACTCAGAAGGGAACCTCATCCTCATCGTCATCTGGGTGCCACCGCTTGTCCATTTTATTATAGTTTCATTATTGTTCAGGTTCTCAGCTGTTGACTGATGGAGACTCGGGTGTAAAACTGTTCATGGTGAATGTGGTCCTAAACCATCAGTGCTGTACCACTGTACTCCTGTAATATCTTCATTCCAGAGGAGTTTACACGCTTTCTCAGTCACATGCTGACGTGTGATTGTTAGAGAGAATAGAGAGGCTGAAGAGGGAACAAGTGTTTATAGCTGCTGAAGGTGAGTGAACTATGACCTGATATAACCAGATATAACCTGATTATAACCTAATAATAACAGATACAATCTGATATAGTAGAGGATGTTGTTGTTCAGGAACTGTAGCAACTCTATATTTCGGTTGTATTTTATTGGTTTTATTATTAAATGTGTTCAGTTTTTGTTTCAGAAACTCTCCTGCAGTAACGTGAGTTCTCTGAGATCCTGAACTCTCGCGATACTTAGCGGGATTTTGAATTTAAACAGACTTGACATCATTTCCGCTTCGGTGTTACCGAACTTCCGGGACGTAAAGTTTCCGTTGAGAGGAAGTTTATTGAGCGGTGTTTAGTTTTGCACACGGAGAGAATCAGCATGTTCCCCAGTGTGATTTCACCGAGACTGTGTGTTCAGAACCAGAACCAGACCCAGGCGGGGATTGTGGTCGGAGATGCGGTGCATTCGGGAGTTTGGTTGGTCATAGACAGCTCTCTGGTGCCGGAGGAGAAGCGCCTGGAGACTCCTTCCATGCTGGACGGACTGGAGCTTCACAACGAGACCGAGCTCAGGATTGTGGGCTGTGAACTGATCCAGTCCGCGGGGATTCTCCTCAAACTGCCTCAGGTTACCATACCGACACTCTCATTTCACTTCACACAGAGGAGTTCCAGCGCCCCGGGCTAACGGAGGCTAACGGAGGCTAACTGCTAACTAACCAGGCTTTGTCTCATTCACTAATGTAGAGCTGTGAGGTTCAAAACCTGTACTGTTCCACACAAAACACCTCACATCCTCCTCCTCCTCCTCCTCCTTCTTATCTTCTCACATCCTCCTCACACCTTCTCACATCCTCCTCCTCCTCACACCTTCTCACATCCTCCTCCTCCTCACACCTTCTCACATACTCCTCCTCCTCCTCACCTTCTTACATCCTCCTCACACCTTCACACCTGCTTTACTCTTCCTTTTACAGGTTGCCATGGCGACAGGACAGGTCCTCTTCCAGAGGTTCTTTTACTCCAAATCTTTCATCAAACACAACTTTGAGGTAAACCATAGACCCTGTAATGACATCATACCTCACACACACACACTGTACTAGTGACCCTGAGCTGAGTGTGTGTGTGTGTGTGTGTGTGTGTGTGTGTGTGTGTGTGTGTCAGATCGTGGCAATGGCATGTGTGAATCTCGCCTCTAAGATTGAGGAGTGTCCGAGGAGAGTACGTGATGTCATCAACGTGTTCCATCACCTGAAGCAGGGAAGAAGGAAAAGGTTCATCATCATCTTAATTATATTCATCTTCATCCTCATGCTCCACTTAGTGTCAGTGGGAAACTGAAGGAATAACTGTGTGTGTGTGTGTGTGTGTGTGTTAGGAGTGCTCCACTGTACCTGGATCAGAATTACATCAACACTAAGAACCAGGTGATCAAAGCTGAACGTCGTGTGCTGAAGGAGCTCGGCTTCTGCGTTCATGTCAAACACCCACACAAGGTACGATCCCAGAGAACAGGTTCTCTCACACAGCAGGAACCTTCACTACTGTTCCAAGTTCTGATGGGGTATTTTGTGTGTGTGTGTAGATGATTGTGATGTACCTGCAGGTGTTGGAGTGTGAGAAGAATCAGACTCTGGTGCAGACGGCCTGGTGGGTGGAGATCTGTGTAATTACACACACATTAATGCAGTGCTGGATGAAGGAGATCTTTAGATGTTACATCACACCTAAGTGTAGAGGAAACACCTCCAGGGAAAAGAAATCAGTGTTTTAATCATCCAGAAGATCCTGAGGAAGAAAACAGGAGCTCGGTGTAACGTGGTGTAACATCAACACATGCAGCCTGAGTCCAGATCAATAGATGTTTAAGTGGGAAGGGGCGGGGCTTCCAGCTGTTAATACAGATGTGTAGCTTCCACTTAAGTTAATGAAGGGGTGGAGCTTCCAGGTGGTGTTAAAGACTCACCCAGCTGTGGATGGTCTCCAGGTGTTAGTTATGAGGATTAGATGGGTGGACCCAGTGGACGTGTGAGCTCACGTGCAGAATAGTAAACGGTTGTAAACGTTTTTGTACACGGGGTTCAGGAGTGTTCATGCTGCTTTACAGGAACTACATGAACGACGCACTCAGAACGGACGCGTTCGTGAGGTTCGAACCGGAGACCATCGCGTGTGCCTGTATCTACCTGGCTGCTCGAGCTCTGCAGGTGAACACACACACACACACACACACACACACACACACACACACACACTCACTCTCTCTCTCTCTCTCTCTCTCTCTCTCTCTCTCTCTCTCTCTCTCTAACTACTGTGAGATCTTTACACACATTGAGTAAAGACCAGAAATCCTAGTGACATGTATTGAGGCTGTGTGTTTGTGTGTGTGTGTGTGTGTGTGTGTGTGTGGTCAGATTCCTCTCCCTACGAAGCCACACTGGTTCCTCCTGTTTGGCGCGTCGGAGTCGGATATCAGGGAAATCTGCGTCAGCACACTGAAGCTCTACGCCAGGAGTAAGGTGTGTTATTAATGAATCACACACACGCACACCTACCTATGCTGCAAACAAGGGGCGGGGCTTAGCAGTGGGTGGAACATGGTCACGCCCACTAACACTTTGTGTAAGAGGGTGTGAATACATTTGTACACGAGCAGTATAAATCCAGATGTTCAGTGCACTCATACAGTACAGAACAATATGAACTTTCCAGAACACACACACACACACACACACACATTTTACAATCCAGAAAATACACTTTATTACATTTATATGAATGATGTCTGTTCAGTAAGAGATGATCTTTCTTGTGTGTGTGTGTGTGTGTGTGTGTGTGTGTGTGTGTGTGTCACAGCCGGATGTTGCCGAGTTGGAGAAGGAGGTGGAGAAGAGAAAGGCACATCTGGAGGGGGAGAAGCTGAAGGTGAAGGGAGTGAACTACAGCCTGACTCCAGCTCTCAACCACACCAACACCTTCTCTCCTGCTTCTAAACCTGGTGTGTGTGGTGTGTTGTGTGTGTGTGTGTGTGTGGTGTGTTGTGTGTTGTGTTTATGGAACACCAGAAGTTTGTGTGATGTGTAATAAACACACACATTCCCGTGTGCTCAGGTTCTCCTGGGGAGATGAAGACAGAAGAAAACGGGAAACAGGTGAAAGAGGAGCAGCGCCTGAAGTCCAGAAGCCCCATCAGCAGGTGTCTGTGTGTGTGTGTGTGTGTGTGTGTGTGTAAGACCAGGATTTATAGATTTACTGTTTACATGGTAATCATGTGTGTGTGTGTTCACAGTATGAAAATGGAGGAGAGTGGAGTTGCACAGAATGGTCACACTGCCTCCAGGGGGCGCTCTGCATCCCCCTCCCCTCACACACGGTGAGTCTGTTACCATGGAGACGTTAGGGTGGGCGTGGTTATCTTCGGTCATTAATATGGGCCCGTTTTTCGCCTCAGTCGGAGTCACTCAGGAACCTACAGCTCTCCCGGCAGCCGCAGCCCGTCACCACGGCAACGCCCAAGCCAAAGGTCACCGCAAGGTCGGCGGGATCAGAGCCACCACAGGGACGGAGGGAGCCGCTCCAGTAGCGACTCGCGGGGCCGTCACCGCGACGACGGGAAACGAAGGGTCGAGCACTGGGCGAGGAGAGACCGGGATCGGTCACGTGATCGTGAGAGGTCACATGCTCACGGGCATAAACACAAGAGCGGAACACGCTCGTCACATTCCCGCCACCGTAGGTGAACTTTGTCTCGCAGGATTCTGATTGGCTAATTTAGGGAACCAGTAAGAATATAGAGGAGGTGGGGTTTCGAACAGAAGACGGGATTTGATTGGCTGGAATCTACACCAGTTAGTTCTCAGAACCTGCAGGATGTTCGCAGGCTCACAGCGCTATTGGCTAACATTTATCTTACAGCAAACATTACAGATAGGGCTGGGTGATGTGACCACACACACACACACACACACACACACACACACACACACACACACCACAAACAAATTGGCTGCCTATGTACCTAATCCATAACTCCACCCCTTGTGTATTTTCACTGGTTGTTGTAGCCAATTAAAATCCTTTCATCCTCGAGACGTGATTTCTGGTGGATGGAGCTTCGTTTTGAAATTTGGAACTGTTACAGAGCCTATTGGAGGACGATGAGGACTTCCTGTGATGTCCAGTGGCATGCTGGGAACACAGGAGGCGGGGCTTAGTCATTACAGAGCTTCATATTGAAGAGCTGAATTTGTGCCTTTTTATATTCTTTTATCTGTCAGACTTGAAAATGCACACAAGTGTATCGAGGAAGCGTGTGTGTGTGTGTGTGTGTGTGTGTGTGTGTGTGAGCCAGATGTGTGGTGATGGAGCACAGCTGGATTTCTGCACTCTGTCCTTCACACTGCATCACTTTTACATCACATGCATTTGTACCTTTGATAAGGTTTTTTGTTTTAATAAAACGTTTCTCGCTCGAGTCAGACCTGTGCAGTGTTGTGGGTTCTCCAGGTGTAAACATGATGATGATGATGATGATGAAGTCACTCAGCCTGGGTGCTGGTGCTGGTGCTGGTGGTGGTGGTGATCCTGCGGATGTGTGTGTAAGACTTCCTGAGCGTGACGCTGCCGTGGTGGGAGACTCCCCGAGGCAGCACACACTCCTCCGTCAGCGTGTTCTTGTCCGGGTCCCAGCAGAGAACCGTGCCGATGACGGTGTTCTTGTCGTCCCTCCCTCCGGTGATGAAGAGTTTATTACAGCACGCTGAGAGACCGCAACTCGCTCGCTCACTGTCCAGCTGAGTGACCATCGTCCACACGTCCTTGCCTGGACTGTAGCTAAACAACGCCTTCATTGCCCCGCCTACAGGCCGAGAAGGGGGAGGAGTCAGACGTCAGACAGGAAATGTCAGTAGGGGGAAGGTAAGGAAGAGAGTGGGACAGATTTGTAATAAAGAGGGAGAAAAACAGCAGGAGTTGTAATAAACGAGTGAATGTGAGAGGCGGTTGTTTTACCCACGACGTAGATGACGTCTCTGAACGTTACGGCGTTGGTGCATTTCGCTTCCACAGGCATCGGGCTTTTTAACATCCATTTATTGGTCGCTGTGTCGAAACACTGCAGGCTGTTGGTGGCGAGTTTCCCATTCGGTCCTCCTCCAATAACGAAGATGCAACTTCTGTAACTCGCGGCAGAAAACGAGCTGACTGCGAGGAGCAGAGGAGCCGCCTGAGGGGGACGAGCCAGATCAGTTATTCACACACTGACCTCTAAATAACCTTAACCTCGATCTGCTCTACGCTATGAATCACCTCTGTCCAGCTGTTGTGAAAGGGATCGTACACCTCCACGCTGCTGAGTCTCTGAGCCCCATCGAAGCCCCCCATGGCGTACACCTTCCCCCCCGACACCGCCATCTTGTGTCTCCATCGTCCCGTGCTCAGGTAGTCCACCTGGATCCACTTGTTCAGCGATGCGTTATACTTCCACACGTCGTGCTGCGTCTCTTTTCCACCTGAGGAACGAGGGGAGTTTAGAAACACATGGCAGGTTTAGATTGGAACACAGCCTGTTCTTTCTGCTCTCTGACCTGAGAGGTACACTTCGTTACGGAAGGTAACGCAAGCGAACTCCACCCACTTCCTGCTTTCGCTCTCAGACTCTGTGTCTGTGCCGGGAAGCTTGGCCACCTCCAGACGGCTCCTGCGCAGGGGGTCCAGACACGTCACTTCTGAGACGAACTTCTCATCTTTAGTGCAGCCTCCAATGATCACGAACACCTCCGACTGGTGCTGATGGAGGCGGGGCTTAGTGCGCTCGGAAATCACCTAAATACACACAGAGGCGGGGCTTAGTGCACTCTGGACTCACCTGTACAATGACCTACAGTGTGTACATATACACTGTGTGTGTGAAGCCCACCTCAGTCCCAGACAAGTGATAAGCTCGAGCCTCCTGCAGCAGAGGGAAAGCCTGTGTGCAGGAGCGGATCATGGCGTTGCTCTCCACCTTCTCCAGGAAGTAGCAGGGTTCCAACAGCGGCAGTCTGACGTGAGCGAGAACCCGGGCCAGCGAGGGCAGGCGCTCGTCAGGACATGCCTTCACCCATCGAATCACTGCCTCATACACACACTCCTCATTGCTCACAGCCAGCTCGTCATTTCTCAGCAGCTCCACCAGCACCTCCAGCGGCAGCTCCAGCATCTCCTCGTGCTCCACCACGTGCCCGAAGTTCTGCATGATGTAGTCCTGCACACGGCCCTTCAGCTCCTCCAGGGAGTGTGTGTCGGCCAGCCTCAGAACCCTGACACAGTTCTCCGGGTGGAGCGACTCGGACAGGAAATGCGAACACGCCTCCATCACCCGCGGGAACTGCAGATCAACACCGTGGGTGACGCACCGATAATCAATACATCAATCATTCTGATCAATACAGAAGAAAGGAGAAAAAACTAAAACAAATACACACTAATAATAATCACTATACGAGTTGGTTATCAAAATGTTTTGAGATTCGCGCACCAAAGATTCGGTCGCTTTCTCCTAATGTCGTCCCTCAGACGCCTTCAAACCTGGCAGTAGAACTCGCTAGTGACGGTGTGGCCCCTGGGGCCGAATCCTCGATGCACAATGCGGTAAATGTGGAAAAAGATGTACGAGTTCACTTGGTGGAGCTGCCTCGCCTTTTTAGGTGCTGGAGATTACGGGCTCTTCTGCTGTGAAGACTTCGTCTCAGCGTTGTACCAGTGCACCCGAGTTTCATCACTGGTAATGATCCTCCACGTGAAGGACGGCTCGTCCACGGCACGCTGATGGACTTCAGGGCAAACCGACCAGGTTTTCCTTCTGCTCCTGGATCAACAGTCTACGGGACAAACACGGCAGCGACACGGCCCACATACAAATCCCACGTGAGGATCACCTGCACTGTTCCGTATCACACACCAACAGCAGAAATGTTTAGGGGTTGATCTTTGGAGGGCTTCCTGATCTCGTCATCTTAAAGTGAAGTTCTTCTGCTCTGGAAGCGTGAGTGCCACTCAAAACATGACTCATTGAACGACTCATTGCGGCGTCACCGTATATAAAACATACGTCAGGTTGAAGGTTTCTGTGGCAATTTACTGTTTCTAACTCTCTGTCCGTGATAAAATAGCAGATGTAGTCAGAACAGCACCAGTCGTACGGCTCCCGATCTACACGTTATAAAGGTCGGTGCTCCCTGTGCCTGTGCGTGCAGCCTCATGCTGCCATCTGTTGGCGTGTTACAAAACTAGTCCCAAAACCTTTTAATATCACCTCATAATTTACTGAATATTGAACAGTAGAGGAAGAAAAAACTCACACACATCTGCAAAATACATGAGAATCTCACCCACACTACACTAATCACACACACACACACACCCCAAACACACACACACCAAACACACTTAACACACACACACTAAACACACTATTAACACACACACACACACACACTAAACACACTATTAACTCACACACATAAACCTACCCTACAGTAAACACACACACACACACACCATAATCCTACCCCACAGTAATCTCTCTCTCTCTCTCATGCGCACACACACACACTAAACACACTATTAACTAACACACACACACACACACACACACACACACACACACACACACACACAGCAGTTCTCACACACCTGGAAGAGACTGGCTGCCTCCAGGGTTTTCTGGACGTTGTCTTTAGTGATATGGACTCTGCTGGTGTAGATGTAGTCCAGCAGCATCTTCATGTCTTCTGCATCAATTCCCTGAATGTTCACGCACTCTTCATATTTCTCTCTTAGGTCTGTACAGAACATCGTCCTGAAACCCACAGAACATCCACATCTCACACTAACTCATCTGATTACACACTGCTGGGTGATGCGTGAGGATCACTTCACCCCAACACACTTCTCTCTGAACACACAAACACACACACACATACGTAACGTCGTCATACATAAACTATCCAGATGTGTGTGACATGTCCTCGTCTTTACACTGAATGTGTGGAGGTGCGAGATCTTACGAGGTTTCTGAAACTCAAGCTGATGTCATTAGGAGTGTTTCATGTCTCCACACTGTTCCATGCTGATGTGAGGTTTCCGAATGAGGTGGTGATTCAGGCCACACACACTCTGACTCACCTGAAGTACAGGCTGGTGGCGGCGAGGACGGCTCTGTGGCAGGGGAACTTCTCCTCCTGAACGCTGAGGATCACATCGGTGAGGCAGTGGTCCAGACGCAGGCCCTGGAGCTCAGTGTGGATCTTCCCTGCCAACCTGGAGTCATTAAAGATCACACTCTCGTCATCCAGCCTCTCCTGAAGGGAGATATTCAGCAGTCCAGCAGCTCCTGACTTTTCCGAGTGCACAGGAGAGTCTGAGCTTTTCTCCACAGTGTCCATTTGTTTTCCTGGTTCCTGCTCAGAGGAACTGTGTGAGGTGTGCACCACAGTGCTATGGCTCCGAGTGACAACAATATTGTGTTTAACTGTGTGATCTGAGCGCCAATGTGTTTCAGCTTCTGCACTGCTTCCTGTTCTCAGTTTAGAGATCAGGTGCAAAAACAGGAAGTTTTGAAACTTCTCAAATCTGCACAAACCACACACACACACACACACACACACACACACACAGAAAGCAGACTTCTGAAAACTTCCCTCAACAGTCACTGTTCATGCTTCATGACTCTACAGATTACAGCTGGAGTTCAAAATTTCTCTTTCTGATGAAAAAAGTGGGGTTTTTTGTGAGTTAGCACGTTGTTAGCATCATTACTGCACTATTAAAATCCACCTGCAGGGGTCACTCTACTCCATAGAATTTAAATTCAACAACAACAATAATAATAATAATAATAATAATAATAGTACACCAGAAATCCCCTGAGCCTCATTATAAACACCACTCACCATAAATATTTATTCATATGCAAATTAGGAAACTCCCCCATCCCACTCCTGTTTAGCTATTTCAGTGTCAGAGCTGAACTCATCTGTCAAAATACACTGCAGGGTTACCATGACAACCATCACTGCCTTATTATTTAATCATTTAATATTTATTCTATGTGAAAAGGTTCTGCATGGTGATTGGACAGGAGCTGGTGATTAGTAGCAGAGGTGGAAAGTAACAAATTACATTTACTTGTGTTACTGTGAGCGAGTATTTTATTTGTTTACGTCTACTTTTTGAAGTAGTTTTTAAAATCTGTAATTTTACTTGTACTTTTTTGTTTGACGTTTTGTACTTAACTACAGTTTAAATCATATGTAACTGAGGTAATAAATAAATAATGATCATGCAAGCGGGAAAAACGCCAGAAGCGATTGATTTCTAGCCAGTAAACAAACACACTAAACTCACAAGAAAGAAAGATGGAGTCGGAGAATACACACGGCGTTGAATTCTTCCGAAACAAAACCCTGGCCATATTAAAGACAACGACTTTATTATGCAGAGTGAACTGTGTTTTCCCAAAGCAACTGAACTGGCAGTTTATAAACACTCTATTAAACCTGCACAAGCATGAAGACGTCACTTCGTATTTATATCTAAACATTACATAATTGTTGTACTGTTGTGTTGCATCACTGCGTGACATCGCTAATGCGGATTAGCACCAGGGTTGAAATCGAAGAGAAAACTATTAGCAGTGTCATCATATGAATGAACAGTGTTCTATTTTACAGTTGGTCTGCTGATGGTGCATTAGATTGGAGCATCACTGTATAACCAATCACACATTTCTGTTGAGAATGCAGTGTCCAATCAAAGCGCTTTGATTCGTCACTGTGGGAAACTCCGGAGTCAATCGTGCGCTCGCTGTCTGCATCCTCAATCTGCATTTATCATCATCAATTCTGCACATTTCTATCAACATCAATAACAGATTTTCTTTGTTTTGCTGTAAAGTGTATGATTGACATTAAACACGTGTCGTCTGTAGTGTTGTTCATTTGTAAAGGTGTTCCTTCAATTAAAAACAGCTCATTTGAGATTTCCGCCTCTGATGAACAGTGCAGGGCGAGACACACTCGTTTCCATAGCAACGCCTCGTTCAATGTGGTGTGTAGTTTATGTAGGTTGTGTGAAAGGAGTCTGCAGTGTCAGCACTTTGTAACAGTCAGAGGAAACCATGTAACTGAGTTTTCCCACAACTACAGGACTGAGGGGCGGAGCTTATCACACTGTCTCCGTGAATCACACACTTACCAACGTTAACAAATAAGTACTACACACAGGAGTGTGTGTGTGTGTGTGTGTGTGTGTGTTACTCACTGTTTACAGCAAAAAAAGACGACATTAATGCCACAGTCACGCTGAAGTACAGATTCAGACTCTACAGTCTGTTACAGTAACACACCTGATGTCCCACTGTACCTGATAGCGCACACACTTCCCTCTGACCAAATAAAACCACACACACACACACTTCCCTCTGACCAAATAAAACCACACACACACACACACACAC
>JAAIIK010024762.1:4605-21012 GCA_014706435.1 Silurus glanis
ACACACACACACACACACACACACACACACACACACACTTTTTAGTCCCCAAACAATAAGGAGATATATATATATCTAATTTAGTTTTTATGTTTTTTTTTTGTGTGTGTGTGTCAGGTATGCGGACCGGGCGAAGCAGATCCGCTGTAACGCCATCATTAACGAAGACCCAAATGCTCGTCTGGTCCGAGAACTTAAAGAGGAAGTGTCACGTCTTAAAGAACTGCTGCTGGCTCAGGGTCTCAGTGACCTCATACCTGTTGCAGGTAACACAAACACACACACAGTAAAATATAAAAATGCTCCTACCCATCTCCCTGGATGTGCACTTGGACTGTAATCAGACCGATGCAAACATGCGAGTGCGTGCGCACACACCGTATATTCTTATACACACAGGTATATATACATGTACACGCGACACACTTGCACACATTTTAATAACAATAATAAATCTGTCAGGGACATCTGCAGTGGGAGGTCCAGGTGTACCCAAGCAGTCTTCTGTTCCTGATGCCCAGATTACCCATGATGCACCAATGGAGGACCTCCAACCCACCAGCCCAGTAAAACCTATTAGCAAAGAAGAGGCTGTGGAGAGACTGAAGGTAACAGGTGTTTTTTTTGTTTGGTTTTTGTTTCTTTTGATATTCTCTCTCTTTCATATTTACTATCCCTCTCCTCTCTGTCTCTCTCTCTCTCACATCTTCACTCTTTTTCTCTTTTTTCAGGAGACAGAAAAGATCATCGCTGAGCTGAATGAGACCTGGGAAGACAAACTGCGCAAGACTGAATCTATAAGATTAGAGAGGTAGGAGAGAACATGAACACACACACACACACACACACACACTCACACGTAGTCATACACACTGAACTGCAGGACAATATAATGTTTACATGGACCTTCAGCTTGTTTTGGTTGTGTGTGTGTGCATGCAGGGAATCCTTGCTGGCAGAAATGGGAGTGTCCATTAGAGAAGACGGAGGGACTGTTGGTGTATTTTCTCCCAAAAAAGTAAGTTTCTGAACTTCTCAATGTCTGCATTTGAACACAACAATGCTCTTTACTACATCAGTGTTATTTGAAACAGCCTCAGGGGTGCCAACACTTTTACTTTTAGGAAATCTGGAGTGTCTCGTTATAACTAATGGATACACCTACATCCTGAACATGCCACGCCTTGTTTGTTTGTTTGTTTGTTTGTTTGTTTAAGAAATCCAATGTTTAATGCAAATATAGATTCATTGTTTTTAAATAGGACCACGTACATAAATGTATTACATGTACCTGTTTCCATTTATATATTGTGTGTGTTACAGACTCCACATTTAGTGAACTTGAATGAAGATCCTTTGATGTCAGAATGTCTGCTGTATTACATTAAAGATGGAATAACCAGGTATGGAGTCACCTGTGCAGAATCCTGTCTATACAGAACGAGTGACATCCAGCAAACTCTTTGTACCTTTACATAAAAACAAAGAGCCGGATATAAGGACTTTCCTAGAGGTAGACCGATTTTACCGATACCCAGGTACGATCGTACTTGCCGATAACCTATTAATCACCCGATGGATACTGAATAAAAAAAAACAAACACATCACTCCATGTGAAATAGTACTGAAAAAAACTACTGAATACTGACAATGTGCTAAATGAAATAAATGATATTAATTAATAATTTTAAAAAAAGATAATATAGAGCTCTCTGCAGCACGTCATCTCTCACGTAAAAACAAACCTCTAGAGACCGCTCTCGTTATGACAACGGAACCTTCTTAGCTGCTCCGGCAATGGACGCAACCAGAAAAAACTATCGCTCTGGATTTTTACTTCCAGTAAGCAAATATCGGTGCCAATTAATTGGTAAAACTTATGAATCGGTCGACCGCTACTGTCATTTGATAAATAAAATATTTCTAATTTTTCCAACACAGTGTGTAATTTACAGGGGCTCATCAGTACGTGACGAGACGTTCCTCTGTAAATGTAGTTACTGGTGGTAAATTAAGCAAGATAAGATAGTTAGCTGATGGTCCTAAGGGTGGGAAATAGCCTTATAGAGTCAGTGTGTACATTACTTGACAGGGATTTGTTTTGGAAGAAGAGTGTGCATTTTTGTGTGCATGTGTGTTTCAGGGTCGGGCAGGAGGATGTAGATATTCGTCTGAGTGGTCAGTTTATAAAGGAGCTGCACTGTGTGTTCTGCAGTGAAGTGGATGAAAATGGGGAAGGTAAAACTGATCAGTAATTTATAGCGATGTGAGTGTATTGTCTGTACTCTGTTCACTTTTTAACTGATTAATGTTTTTCACTGCCAGAGCCTTTATTTATTTGCTATACATTTTATCCACTTGTATATTACATGCTGTACATCTGCACATTTATCTATCTGTCTATCCTCTGTCTGTCTGTCTCTGTCTATCTCTCTATCACATCTGTTCATCCATCCATCTATTCAATCCATCCATCCTTCTATCTCATCTATTCCCATCCATCTTTCCCATCCATCCATTCATCCATCCATCTATCCCATCCATCCATCCATTACTATCTTTTTTTGCTCCCTTTCTGTAGTTATTGTGACTTTGGAGCCTTTACCCGGAGCAGAAACGTACGTCAACGGCAAACAGATCACAGAAGGAGCCGTTCTCAAACAAGGTTCAGAATAATTCTGCTATTTCATTTGTGTTCAGCGTCTCCATGTTTGTAAGAGTAAAAACTTAATGCAAAGTGTGTGTGTGTGTGTGTGTGTGTGTGTTTAGGTAATCGAATCGTGATGGGGAAGAACCACGTGTTTCGTTTTAACCATCCCGAGCAGGCGCGGTTGGAAAGAGAACGCAGTGCCACTCAGGACCAGCAGGGGGAGCAGGTGGACTGGAGCTATGCTCAGAAGGAACTGCTGGAGAAACAAGGCATCGATATAAAACAGGAAATGGAAAGAAGGTGAGGGGGGGGGGGGGGGGAGGGATTAGGAATGAAGGGGAAGTAATAATGGTGATAGTGTAAGAACAATATAAAGTTAAGTGTAGGAGAAGAGAGAAGATCTGGGGAGTAAAATGTGAATCATGTGGAACAAAAAAAAAACACATTCACACTGTTTGTGTTCCTCAGGCTGCAGGATTTGGAAAATCAGTACCGTAAAGAGAAGGAGGAGGCTGACCAACTGCTGGAACAACACAGACTGGTGAGAGAGAGAGAGAGAGCACACACTCGCACACACATCACACTTTTCTGTTTATGTCCCCAAGAGTGTGTGAGTCAGACTTGAAGAGCAGACAGTGTGAATACGTCTCTGACCTTGACCTTGATCTGTCTCACTTACTCACTCCCTCTCTCTCTTTCGCTCTATCCTTTCACTTACCTCTGTCAATCATTTTGGCTGGCTTTTTTTTTTATCTCTTCTTCCATCTCTCTCTCTGTCTCTATCTCTCTCTCTCTCTCTCTCACACTCACACACACACACACACACACACACACACACACACACACACAAGCACAGTTTAATTCACTTAGCCTTAATATGCAGTTACAGAACAGTCAAAACATGAATGACTCTCTGTGTGTGTGTGTGTGTGTGTGTGTGTGTGTGTGTAGTATGCAGACTCGGACAGTGGTGATGACTCTGATAAACGGTCTTGTGAGGAAAGCTGGAGACTCATCTCATCCCTCCGAGAGAAACTACCTGCCAATAAGGTGTCTCTCACTCTTTTTCTCTCTCTCTTTTTTCTCTCTCACACACACACACACACACACACACACACACACACACTCTCCACCCTCTGTACAAGTCTGTAGCAGGTTCACTAATTATTCTTAGAATAAATGCATAATGTTGAATTGATCAAAACAAAACCAGCAAATGTTTTTCTACATTTCTTATTTCGTGGTTGCTCTTTATTTTCTTCAGTTCTAAATCTAACTCTTTGTATTGATGCAATTTAATCAGACATTTAAAGATCAATAAGACAATATAACAGCAAAGTTTCAATCTTTTAATAGAGATGGTCAAAACCTTCTTTACTCTCTGAGTCAAATACAAAATACAGTTATGAATGCTAGCAGCAAGAACAATATACAAAACAAACAAACAAAAAGAGAAATGCTTTGCACCTGACTACATTAACACTTCCAACAGTATATTTTCTTCACTGTGCTCTGAATTCATCAGTAGGTCAGGGGCAGGGGAAAGTGACCATAAACACCAGTGACTAAAAGAGTTCATGTGACAAAAGCGTTGGCAATTAGTGTGAACCATTTTTTTTTTTTCTTTTGTGATCTGATCTTTTTATTTGAATAAGCTGCATCAGGTTGTACATCCAGTGAAAGGAAAGAGTAATATAGTTTAGTATTATACGCCTTTTAGCAATATCACTGCAGGCGCATTTGTGGAGTTGAGTCCAAATAATGCTACTAGGGTCCAGGGTTCA
The DNA here is from genome assembly GCA_014706435.1 of Silurus glanis. Lineage (NCBI taxonomy): Eukaryota > Metazoa > Chordata > Actinopteri > Siluriformes > Siluridae > Silurus > Silurus glanis. The sequence goes on from JAAIIK010024762.1 coordinate 9,041, forward strand.
ATATCAAAAATCAAACATACGGAAAAAGGCTGGGCAAAGTCGAATAGTATAATAAAGAGTAGCTGGCGTTTGTCGACACGGATCACAAATTGGATTAAAACCAGGGTTGATTTTATACAATTTGGTCATTGTGTAATACACTATATACAACAACTTTTTGTGTATCAGTGAATGACGAGGTATTTACATGAGAAAGAACCGCAGACCGTTCCTCGAAGATCCCATTCCCAATTCTGCTTTATTTTATTTCTTCAGTAGTAAGATGTGTGTGTGTGTGTGTGTCTGTGTGTGTGTGTGTGTGTGTGTGCGCATGCACAGGTGCAGTCCATAGTAAAGAAGTGCGGTTTGCCGAGCAGTGGGAAACGTCGCGAGCCTCTGCGTGTGTATCAGATCCCTCAGCGGCGGCGTCTTCCTGCCAGCCTCGAAACCAAACAGCACCCAAGTGTGGAGGAGCTGCGCACTCAGGCTGTTAAAGAGATCTGCTATGAGGTGAACACACACAGACACGCGCACACACACAGACACACACAGTAAAACCACTACAGGATTTTTTTTATATATATATATATATTTTATCATGAATTTTTTATTTATTGCATCACTAAACCGTAACACACACACACACACACACACACACACTTTCATAACTCACTTACGCACCTCATAAATGAAACCAAACATCATCATCTTCTTTTTCTTTCGGCTGCTCCCATTAGGGGTCGCCACAGCGGATCATCCGTCTCCATACCACCCTGTCCTCTACATCTGCCTCTTTTACACCAACTACCTGCATGTCTTCTCTCACCACATCCATGAACCTCCTCCTAGGTCTTCCTCTTTTCCTCCTTCCTGGTGGCTCCATCCTCAGCATTCTCCTACCAATATAACTCATGTCCCTCCTCTGCACATGTCCAAACCATCTCAATCTCGCCTCCCTCACTTTGTCCCCAAAACGTACTACATGCGCTGTCCCTCTAATAAACTAATTTCTAATCTTGTCCATCCTCGTCACTCCCAATGAAAACCTTAACATCTTCAGCTCTGCTACCTCCAGCTCCGCCTCCTGTCTTTTACTCAATGCCACTGTCTCTAAACCATACAACATCGCAGGTCTCACCACAGTCCTATAAACTTTTCCTTTCATTCTTGCAGATACTCTACTATCACAAATCACTCCTGTCACTCTTCTCCACCCACTCCACCCTGCCTGCACTCTTTTCTTTACTTCCCTAACACACTCTCCATTACTTTGCACTGTTGACCCCAGGTACCTGAACTCCTCCACCTTCTCCACCTCTTCTCCCTGCAACCGCACCACTCCACTGCCCTCCTTCTCATTCACACACATGTACTCTGTTTTACTCCTACTGACTTTCATTCCCCTTCTCTCCAGCGCATATCTCCACCTCTCCAGGCTCTTCTCAACCTGCTCTCTACTCTCACCACAAATCACAATATCATCCACAAACATCATAGTCCAGGGAGACTCCTGTCTGACCTCGTCCGTCAACCTGTCCATCACCACTGCAAACAGGAAAGGGCTCAGGGCCGATCCTTGATGCAGTCCAACCTTCACCTTGAACCAGTCTGTCGTTCCTACCGCACACTTCACTGCTGTCACACTGTCCTCATACATGTCCTGCACCACCCTCACATACTTCTCTGACACACCTGACTTCCTCATACAATACCACAACTCCTCTCTTGGCACCCTGTCGTACGCTTTCTCTAAATCCACAAATACACAATGCAGCTCCTTCTGTCCTTCTCTATACTTCTCCATCAACGTTCTCAAAGCAAATAAGGCATCTGTGGTGCTCTTCCTTGGCATAAAACCATACTGTTGCTCACAGATGGTCACCTCTTCTCTCAGCCTGGCTTCCACTACTCTTTCCCATAACTTCATGGTGTGACTGATCAACTTAATTCCCCTGTAGTTACTGCAGGTCTGCACGTCTCCCTTATGCTTAAAGATCGGTACCAGCACACTCCTTCTCCATTCCTCAGGCATCTTCTCACCTTCCAAAATCTTGTTAAACATTCTGGTTAAAAACTCCACTGCCATCTCTCCTAAACATCTCCATGCTTCTACCGGTATGTCATTTGGTCCAACTGACTTTCCACTCTTCATCCTCTTAATCGCTGCTCTCACTTCCTCCTTACTAATCCTATCCACTTCCTGCTTTACTAACTCCACATCATCCAACCTTCTCTCTCTCTCTCATTTTCCTCGTTCATCAGCTGCTCAAAATACTCCCTCCATCTTCTCAGCACACTCTCCTCACTAGTCAACACATTTCCATCTCCATCCTTTATTGCTCTAACTTGCAACACATCCTTCCCAACTCGATCTCTCTGCCTGGCCAATCGCTACAAATCCTTTTCTCCTTCCTTAGTGTTCAACCTCTCATACAGCTCCTCATATGCCTTTTCCTTGGCTTTCGCCACATCCCTCTTTACCTGCTGCCGCATCTCCTTGTACTCCTGCCTACTTTTCTCATCACTCTGTCGATCCCACTTCTGTTTTGTTAACATCTTTCTCCTTATGCTCTCCTGCACTTCCTCATTCCACCACCACGTCTCTTTCTCTTCCTTTCTATTTCCAGATGTTACACCAAGTACCTTTCTAGCTGCCTCCCTCATCACTCCTGCAGTAGTTTCCCAATCATCCAGCACCTCTTCACCACCACCGAGCCCCTGTCTGACCTCTTCCCTGAACCTCACACTACAGTCTTCCTCCTTCAGTTTCCATCATCTTATTCGCCTTTCAGTCCTCACTCTCCTCCTCTTCTTCTTCGCCTCCAAAACCATCCTACAGACCACCATCCGATGCTGTCTAGCTACACTGTCCCCTGCCAACACCTTACAGTCTCCAATCTCCTTCAGGTTGCATCTCCTACATAGAACATAGTCCACCTGTGTGCACCTTCCTCCACTCTTATAGGTCACCCTATGATCCTCCTTCTTCTTAAAATACGTGTTCACCACTGCCATTTCCATCCTTTTAGCAAAATCCACCACCATCTGCCCTTCCACATTTCTCTGCTTTAGGCCATACCTACCCATCACCTCCTCATCACCTCTGTTCCCCTCACCTACATGCCCATTAAAGTCTGCCCCAATTACCAATCGTTCATTTCTAGGTACACCATCTACCACTTCATCTAATTCACTCCAGAATCTTTCCTTCTCCTCCATCTCACAGCCGACTTGCGGAGCACAGGCACTGATGACATTTATCATCACCCCTTCAACTTCCACCTTCACGATCATCACCCTATCAGAAACTCTCTTCACCTCCACTACACTCTTACTGTACTCTTCCTTCAGAATCACCCCTACACCATTTCTCTTTCCATCCACACCATGATAGAACAAAATGAAACCAAACATGATGGTCCATAATAAATAATGAATTACATTCAGAACATATTTTCAACTTTTATTACTTATTGTACTTTTAGTTTATTTTACACACTATTACACTATAAATGTGCCAACACTTTATTACAGATGATCCACAGATGAACTCCAGTCAGTGTTTGTACGTCTACAGCAATGAACCAAAAGCGCAACCCTGAATAAAACTGATTTGTTCAGTCGTTCTCTCGTGTCTGTCCCTCAGGTGGCCCTGGGAGATTTCCGCCACACCCGTCAGGAGATCGAGGCTCTGTCCATCGTCCGCATGAAGGAGCTGTGCAGGACATACGGACAGAGAGACCCTCAGGAGCGAGAGAGCTGGAGGAGCGTGGCGAGGGACGTGTGGAACACGGTGGGCATTGGAGAGGACGAGCCCGAAGCGGAGGAGAAACCCGGCGGGGGGAGGGAGAGAGAGAAGGAGAGGGGGAGGGGACCAGAGGGAGGGAAGACGAACATGGGAGATCTGAAAGCGCACATCGATAAACTGACTGACATTCTGCAGGAGGTGAAGCTGCAGAACAACATGAAGGATGAAGAGATCAAATCACTCAGGGACAGAATGGTCAAGATGGAGAGCATCTTTCCTGTAGAGCTGCAGGTGGAAAAATCACACACACACACACACACACACACACTCCAGCATGAGGGTTTAAAGATTCATGTTTATCAACACCCCCCTCCTACTTTAATAGAGCGAAACTGTGTGATTATTAACGATTATTACACAATATCCTGTGACTGAACCAATCAAAATTCTTTAAACTGCATAAACTATTAGAATTGGCCAATCAGGTTGTTCTATGTGTCATGTATGGGATGAGTTGATACAGTTTGGTATAGAAACACTAAGAGACTATGCATTATAATGGTTTTTTTCTATCTTGTTTTCTCGTGATCTCGACATAAAAGTTGTTTTTTCGTTATCATGACGTCATTTTCTCGTGATGGTGAACTGATTTTCTCCACGTGCCCGCGTGCACGTGTCTGCTGCCACAAATTGTTTTGGTTATTATCCACGCTGCTGCCTCTAGAACATGCTCTTATGTTGAATACACAAAAAATCAAGTACTGATCTCAAGGAAAAAATCTGGAGATCATGAATAAAAGAGAAAAACGTTATAATGTATGGCCTCTTAGGACGTCTGTGAAACACTGATGTAATGGAGATATTGTTCCTCACAGGGAGACGAAGATTCCATGGCTGATACGGGTGAAGCTTTAACCGAAGAGGAGGCGGAGCAGCCTGGATGGCTTAACGAGGAAGATGGCGGGTATCGTCGAGGTCGTCACAGGTGGCAATATCCCGACAGGTATCAAGATGTCAAGCGTCGACGTGGTAATGGTGCCCCAGCCAATCCCCAAATGGGTCGCCCCCAGAATAACCCCTTCTGCAGCGGCGGGGGATCAGGACGCATCCCAAACACGTTCTCTGCACCTCAGACCGCTCGTGTCCCAAACGGGCCGTTTCTACCAGGGACTGGACGCTTCCTGCCGCCGTTAGAGAGGAAATTACAGTTTCCTTTTAAGGGAAATTCTCAGCAGCGTGGCTTCCACTGGGTACCTTCAGCCAACCAGAGAGAACCCGACACACAACAGGAAGGAAAGGATTCCATTTCCTGTTCATCTCCTGTGCACACTTTCCAGTCCCCGCCTTCTCCGAACAAGGGCCAGTGGCAGAGGCGTAACCACGGAAACAGGGGACGCGGTAACCGGAACCGGTCTCGCAACCGGGGAAGAAACCCGTTTGACGGATTCGTTCAGAACCAACACGAGAACGACGGAGAGCAAAAAGACGATGCGGGGCCATACCCGAGGGCGAAGTACACTTGGTACAACCCAAACTCGGGCCCGGTTCAGGACGGAGCCCAACAGAATCACGAGCAGAGCAAGCAAGGGTTCCAGAAACACCAGAACCAGTACTACTATGTTCCTCCTCGGCTTCAATCCTCACCACCAGGGAAGATCCAGAACTGGGCTGGAGAGAGTTCCAGTCCCGTGAATGCCCCACCCATTCGTCATGACATCACCAGCCCTATGGAGACCTGATTGATTTACGAGCGAGACAGGAAGTGATGAAGGAATCGGTAATGTTGAAATGAGAGCAGACGTGGCGATGGAGGATGAAGAAAGTGTTCAGTTGGATTTGAAGTTTATTAGTTTTACTTTGTGATCGTTTTTGCAGTGGAGACTTTTTTTTTTCCCTCAAAAAAAAAAAAAAAAAAACGAATGCTGGAAGCGATTATTATTTTTTATTAATAATTAAAATTAATATTTACTCTCGGGGAGAACACACTACACACACTTCTCATCGCACACCAGCTGGAAACGGTTTGCGTATCAGTGCAATGACGTTACTGTTTTTACACGCAAACTGGCAACGTTCTTTTTTTTTCCCCTCAACACTTGAGAATCACGTTACAGGCTTCATGATGCCTACAATCCTTCACCTTTTTATAAGCACCATCTTTATGATCTGTGTATCGATCGTATGTATATAGAAATATATATTATAAACGAGTGTGTGCGCGTGTGGGAAAGAGCAATATGACGTGGGGGAGGTGCTCGCCTCGCCAGGCGCAGTGCGGTGCGGTTGTTTTTACAAAAAACAGTTAGGGATTTTGTATATTCGGGAAACGGCTGCTGCATATCCTAAACAAATCAAAATCTACCTTGTGTGACGGAGTGAGTTTTGTGCAAAAATCACGTATCAAAATATTTACTATTCTGGAATTTGTTGCTTAATTTTCCAACTAAATTAGTTTCAGGATGAGGGTGTGGCCACCTTGACTGTTAGCTAATGCTCGTCATTCTTCATTAGCTCTTTTCCACTATCTGTGTATATAGAACACTATTTCTCTCTCAATAAAAGAACACTGTTTAATAGAGGTGCAGCGGATCGCAGTTGATCCGGACGGATCACGGCTCACGGTTCGGCGCGCACATGACCCATGGATTAATCTTAACTTTTTAACGAGCTCAGTGAGAGTTTTTCCTGCCTGTATATTTTTTTGTTATTTCCGTAACTACACTGAGCAGTCGTGTACACGTGAACAGAACGTGTTAATCAGTCAAGAACACGGCTAGCGGAGGAGCAGAACGTTTGTAACGTCGCTGTAACGTTTCTTTTTTTTTTTAAATGTAAAGCAAATGAGATTAGTCTCCTCCCCTTTTCTGTGCTGATCCAAAACACAATCCGATCAGTGACTCAAAAAACGTAATGTGATCCGAACCATGGGTCTTGTGATCTGTTGCACCAGTTGTGTTTGGGATGTAGCCCGAGTGATTATGTAATCCATCTCCACTTCCTGTTTGTTCAGTGGGCGTGGCTTAATCCCTGGTTAAATCAGCCTAAATAATGGTGTATGTGCCTTTAGCCCCTCCCACTCATTATTTTTGCCATGAAATTCACTCGGTCTTGTGCCTGCTGAGGAAACTTACCAAAGAGGTCAAAAGGTCGTCTGTTCTAGGTGGTGGTGTCTCCACGGTGATGTGGATGCTACACACCCACCGTTTTCTTCTTCTCCGTGCAGTTCTTTATAGCATGAATGTTCTCCTTTTTTTCCTGTTTGATTTCTAACAAACCCTTTTATCTTTATTTAACTCTTTATTATAGAGAAGTTTTAAACCTGTGGCTTTTCCGCCACATGCAGGATGATCTCGTGATGATATGCAACGTAAAAACGTTTGACAATTAAAGGACTCGTATGTTACCCGACACGTTGCACTCGTCTTTTTTTTTTCACGATGATGAACTGCATGTCGCTGCTCGAGCTGTGAAGATGTAAAACAACCGCGTTGTGGTTCAGAATCGTTTTTTATTTCCAATAAGTGTGAAAAATATGACAGCGTTCGCTCTGGTGTGGTAGTGTGTGGAACAATACTGGAAAATAATAATGCGGTACGGGTTTGAAGAGAAATAACTAACGGAAAACACACTAGGGTTTTTAGGAAGTGGGAAATTTGGGCAGCTGATTTCCCAGAATGACACTGCGCTCAAGCCCCGCCTCTGTGATGGCTGCCAGTCTGACCACGCCCCCTGAGGATCCGTCCCTTTCCATAGCAAGAGCCAAAGCTGTGGAGAGTTAGAAGAGGAGAGAGCGTTGAGAAATCATTGCAGCTGCACTTCCTCTCATTGGGACTATATAAACGCAGCGGTATGTAAGATTGTGGTTATAGTACAGGATGATCATATACACGTGTGCACACTTGATTCCTTTATCTTTACAACTTCCTGTTTTAGTGTGCATGTGTGTGTTATTGTCTTTTCTCTGCTCTCTTACCCTCTGCGGTGAAGCGTAAACACTCCTCTTTGGTCATGCCGCTCCTGTAGTTGGAGTCGACGAATCCGTAGATGTACGAGCTCCCGGATCCGCCCACAGACACGGGCTGCTTCACCAGCATCCCCCCCATCGGCACGGTGTACACCTGTTAACAACATTTAAACAACCTGAAATCTTAGTGTTACTATGAAAATGATAACGCGTCAGAACCAGCGTGGTAAATACAAACGTCTGACCAATCAGAACCCAGGATTCAACATTGCTGTGTTGCCTCACCTGTCCTCCTCTCCTTTTGTCCCAACCTGCTACGATGATCCCAGCCATCAGCTCTTCTCTGTACCTGTAGCACATGTGCTTGAACAGGTTTGCTGCCGTCTGCACCAGCGGGGGTTCATCCAGCTCGATACTGAAACACACACACACACACACACACACGAGTGTTAATGCTATTAAATGTACATTTAGAGGATCAGGTGAGGTGAGGCTTGTGCTCTAATCAGAGCATAAACACGGTGTTGTTCCACACAGCGCCACACTAACAGGGGTCAAGATGGTCACTGAGCAGATGGCGTTCATCAGAATATAGTGTGAAGTTAATTGTGGAATCTCTGCACGCTTCTGCACTTCACATCCTGCTCTATGTGAGGGGGAAAAGGGGTGGAGCTTCAAGCTATCAGGGGGTTAATAAAAAGGTCATACTTGTGCGATTCGAGTTGACTCTCACCTGTGAAAGCTCAGCTGGTAGCTGACGGCATCTGCGATGGCCTGAGTGTCGGCCGCAGATCCCGAGCGGCAGCAGAAGATACGGTCGTGAATCGGGGTGAGTTTATCAGTCACTCGGTTTGCAATGTAGGCTCTGTAACCACACACACACACTCATTAGACTGTACACATACAAGCAACAACGGTTTTCCATCAAAGCCTTTTCATACCCAGTGGTGGTACGAGAGTCTGCTCCGATCACCACACCGCCATCAAACTCCACTGCCATGATGGTGGTCTGGAAAGAGAAACATTTTTTACCAATCAGATTCTCTTCTAATATCTTTAATTACAGTCGACCCTTTAATTAGAGTTCACTATTTTGTTCCTCTAAAATCTGGGGTTTTTTATTTACTATAAAACTTTTCCATAAATTAGTTTTATCTGAATTACAGTACTTTATTGAGTCCAGAGAGAAATTGTTTGCAGTTGCTCACAGTAAAAGATTCAAATATAATTAAAAAATGTAAATAAACATATTAAGTGAATGAAATGTGTAGCAGCATGACTTGAAATGAACTGTTATTTCATTAATTATGTATATAATAATTGTGCAACTCACACGGAGTGTAAATAAATACATTTCCTACATCTGTTTAAACAGTAAATGAGTCGTGCATGTGAGTCGACTCCCCATAAACATCTAAAGGAGTCGATTTCAATATTCGACTCCCAATATACATTTAAAGGAGTCGGTTTAAAGAGTCGACTCCTCATATACATCTAAAGGAGTCGGTTTAAAGAGTCGAATCTGCGAATCTGATACCTTTTCCTTACCAAAGGATTTTTAGCTTAACGCTGTTACTAAAGTCTTTCCTTTGAGTTCTAGCATATTTAAACGTTACACAGTTCTAAAGGTGTATATAAGCAATATAATTAATACAATTAAATTAACCCTACAATCAGCCGTGCTAACACACACACACACACACACACACACACACACACACAGTCGCATTTATACAGCAATTAACGCACCAAAATATGTTTTAGATCCAAAACGCAGAAATAAAGCCTATTATTGACTAAAAATATATAATACGTCTATATTGTATTCCGTGTTTAATAACTAGACCCGATGCTCTGTTGTTAGCTGGTTAGCATAAATCTGCCATCTCATACTCATGAAGCTGTAGATAAAATATGACCATCCGCAGCCATTATTATCTTTATTTTCTTAACAGAATATTAATAAAACACGTATTATTTATCTCTCACCCCTGTGCTGACTTCTTGCCTTTGCCATTCCGGCACCAGATCATTTTGAGTAGAATAAAGAGGCTCCCCGCGCCGGCTCGCTGTAATACACGCCGCCATCTTAGCTCACTAACCGCCTGCGTCCCAAGCAGCGTCTTAGTACACTACATATGCGCACTACATCCGCTAACCAAACAGAGCCGATATACACTATATAGTGAACCTGTTTTTGAATATGACGTTATTTGGGTTACGGCTACAGCCTTTGGGCTGCATAGATGCGCTGCTCCTCATCAACTGCTTCAGGAAGAAACTTTGGATTTGTTTTTGTTTTTAAAGAAAAAAAATAAAAATACAACAAATGGAATGAAATGTGATTTTATTAGATTCGACTACATATAAAATTTAAAATCAAATAATTGTGAGTGTGAAATTGTTGATTTATTGAGATTGATTATAATCGTGTGATTAGGAGATAATTATAAATAAAAATGACAGGATGATGAATGAGTGTGAAGGGAAGGATGTAGAGTGTATGCGTTGGTATCAAAGCGTTTCGAGACTAGTTTTGTAACACGCCAACAGATGGCAGCACAAGACTGCACACACAGTCACAGGGCGCACCGACCTTCATAAGTCAGTGTGCCAAAAGACATCGTCCTGTGAACATCTGGAGCTGAGCAACTGGTGCAGTTCTGACCACGTGTGCACCCTGAGCTCCTCCTCACACGTGAAACAACACGATCTCACTTCCACACCCACCCTACTCGGCTCCTGCAGACTTCGCCCTGTTCCTGAAGATGAAGATCAGTCTCAGCAGTCACCGTTTTGACACCTTTTCGGAGAATCTCAGAAGATGCTCGACACGCTTCGAAAAAAGACTTCCAGGACGCGTTCCAGAAGAACGCTAGGAGGCGCTGTATTACTGTGCAAGGGGACTATTTTGAAGGTGATCGTGTGGACACGTAGATAAATAAAGTATTTTACTGTACAGAGCGAATCTCCAAACTTTTTGGTGCCACCTCGTATATTTCTAGTAACAATTTCTTTTTTTTCTTTTTTTTTTTTTTCAGTTTATAATTCATAATCAAAATTCATTCTGATGCCAATTAAAATGACTTTTCTTTAGGATTTTCCACTGTATTATTTTGTAGTTAATATCAGACTAAAGTGCAAAAAGGAAACAAAAAAATGCTAAATTGGTGTGAAAAAGGAGTAAATAAAAGATAAACTCGTGATTGTTGGACTGGTGTAGAAGCGAGGAATCTTTTGGGGGGGATTTAAAGAGCACTTTGTTGGGAAAGTGATTTTGTCAGAAATAAACTGCTCCTGTAGGACGACACGACATCGATTCAACCCCAGAGACTCGCTGAGATCACTGAGAAGTGTGTACTTCAGTGGCATTGATCTGAGAGAGATGGAGAAAGAGAGAGAGAGAGAGAGAGAGAGAGAGAGAGAGAGATGGATTGGTTTGTCTCAAGCCTCAGAGGTGTCTATGAGATGGTTGTTGTCACTTTGTTGTTTGGTTTGTTGTTGTTGGTTTCCAGTGGTTGTATTTACTCCAGTTGTTGTGTTTATTCCAGTTGTTGTTTCTATTCCAGTGGTTTCCAGTGGTTGTGTTTGTTAGTTGTGTTGCAGTTATGAGCATCATGTTTATATTTAACTCTGCAGAACAAGTACAGACTGATATCTGACTCTGCTGCTGTTAATACCAGGAGAGAAAACACAGCAAAGTCAGCACCAGACTTCACACACACACACACACACACACACACACACACACACACACACACACACACACACACACACACACACACACTGGCCCACTTCTTTTGCCACATTGCAGTGCCGGAGGGAGAGGGCTTTCTGGGAGACAACAAAAGAGTATGTCTGTGTGTGTGTGTGTGTGTGTGTGTGTGTGTGTGTGTGTGTGTGTGTGTGTGTGTGCATTATCCTTCCATGCGAGCGCCCCTGTACACACCTGTGAAAACACACACAAACACAGACACACACACACACACACATGTTTGTGTTCTCTAAGTGCACCAAGATAAAATTGATTGCTCATGTACTCACAGTCACGGCTCAGCAAAACACACACACACACACACACACACACACACATACACACACATACACATATTCTATTTCCAAGTGCCAAAAATCTTTCCTATTACTCTAAAGCCAAGTACTGGATTTGGCTGGAGGCCCCAGTCTGTCTGTCTGTCTGTCTGTCTGTCTGTCTATTTGTGAATTTTTTTCTTAATCTCTCTCTCTCTCTCTCTCTCTCTCTCTCTCTCTCTCTCTCTCTCT
>JAAIIK010024785.1:1379-15998 GCA_014706435.1 Silurus glanis
TATATATATATATATATATATATATATATATATATTTATTTATTTTTTTTTTTGTAGCGCCTCGCTCGCGTGACGGGACGAACACACACACACACACACACACACACACACCAAAGAGCTGATTGTCAGGAAAAATCATGTGGTGTCTTTATTTGTCATTTACAGGAGTGCCGGGGGAAAAGGAGAAGTGCAATTTTGTATAGGACTGTGAATTAGTCCTTAACGCCGCGTCCGCCGGAGCTTCCAATGTAGCGCCGCACCAAATGAGTGTTGTTCGCGGCCACGGCCCGTCCGAGGAGAGCTGAGTCCCAGACCTGTCTGTGCGAGTCGGTGCTCGGTGTCCTCGGCACGTAGAGATCTTTATAAAGTCTTCGGAAGAGAGTTGGCGTATTCGCTGCAGTAACTCTCGCTGCTCTCGCCACTGTCACTGCTTCCTGTTAAGAAAAAGAGAGACAAATCGTTCATTAGTTGGGAGCCAACCATTCCCCTTTCTGTGCTCCTTTGTGGATCCTTTTATATTCCTCCTTCTTCTTGATGAGCATGGGGAGTTAGCGTTCTCCTCATGAGCTTCCAGCCGTGCCTCCTTATGCCACTCCGCCCCGCTGCCATGTGCTCTGCAGCTTACCACAACACGGGTGCTGATATGGCGCTGTCCATCCAGCAACCCCCTGGTTGTCGTGTTCGGGGCGCTTGCCTGGTTTTGTGAACGGGACGTGATGCCGACGTCACAGTACCCCCCTGAGCTCCGAACCTACTGCCAGCAAAGATTGAGCCCAGAGACCGTGCCTTCGTGAGAGAGCGTCTGCATTGCTGTTCATGCTTCCAGCCCGGTGCCGTACCTGGAACGAGAAGTCCTGGATCGACAAAAACCAGCGGGTTACTCTGGCATTAGAATTTTTAGCTCTCACCATCCATTGCAGAGGAGCATGGTCCGTCACCTGGGTGAACTGTCGGCCCTCTAGGTAGTAGCGCAGTTCTTCAACCGCCCACTTGATGGCCAGGGCTTCTCGCTACACCACAGCGTACCTTTGTTCCGCTGGCGTCAGTTTCCTGCTGACATACAGCACCGGGTGTTCCTCCCCATCGAAACTTTGTGAGAGGACATCGCCCAGACCGGTCTCCGACGCATCTGTGTGGACCACGAACGGCAAACTGAAGTCAGGGTTTCGCAGCACCGGCTCGCTGGTTAGTGCCTTCTTGAGCGCCTGAAACGCCTGCTCTGTCCTTTCCGACCACTGGACCCGCTCAGGCTGTCCCTTCTTCGTAAGATCTGAGAGGGGGGATGCTATGGAGGAGAAGTTAGGCACAAACCTCCTATAATAGCTCGCCAATCCTAAGAAAGCACGTACCTGTTTCTTCGATGTGGGATGGGGATATGCCTTCACCGCCCCTATCTTTTTCTCTTGCGGCTTTAAAAGGCCCCTGCCAATACGGTATCCCAGAGACTGTGCTTCGGTCAGCCCCAAGTGGCATTTTTGTGGGTTTGCCGTCAGTCCGGCCTTCCTGAGCACTCCCAGCACTTCGCATAGATGGTGGAGGTGATCTGCCCATGTTCTAGAATGTATGACCACGTCGTCCAGGTAGGCAGCTGCGAAGTGCTGGTGCGGCCGTAGGACTATATCCATGAGCCTCTGGAAGGTGGCTGGTGCTCCATGGAGGCCGAATGGGAGGACTCGGTACTGCCAGTGACCGTTAGCCGTGCTGAAAGCCGTTTTAGCCCTGGCCTCCGGGGCCAGCGCTAACTGCCAGTACCCCTTTGTCAGGTCCAAGGTGGAAATAAATCTGGCCCTTCCCAGCCGTTCCACGAGATCGTCCACTCTGGGTAGCGGGTAGCTGTCGAACTTCGAGACCTGGTTAAGCTTACGGAAGTCATTGCAGAGCCTTAAGCTCCCATCCGGCTTTGGCACCACCACTATGGGGCTAGACCACGGGCTGGCCGAGTGCTCGATTATTCCATCTTGCAGCATCTTCTCTACCTCCTCTTCAATAGCCCGGCGGCGGGCCTCTGGGACCCTGTAGGGACGTTGACGAATTATCACCCCTGGCGGTGTTTTAATTTCGTGCTGCACCAGGTGGGTCATACCTGGAGTCGCAGAGAACACGTCCGTAAACTGGCCCGCAAGTTCCGTCAGGTCCTGTTCTTGCGCCGGTGTTAGCTCCTCCCCCCTGCTGACCCAGGCACACTCTAGCGGATCTGTAGGGGATATGCAGAGGGCTGACACCACCGGGTTAGTCCCAACCCATTTTTTTAACAGATTAACATGATAGATTTGTGCATTTTTCCTCTTACCCGGCTGTTGCAGGCGGTAGTTCACTGGGCCGACTTTCTCAAGGACTGTGAACGGGCCCTGCCACCGGGCTAAAAACTTGCAGGTCGAGGTCGGAACCAACAGGAGGACTCGATCGCCCGGGTTAAATTCTCTCGGGTGAGCCGGTTGGGTGTATACTCTCCGCTGCTCGGCCTGCGCCTGTTCCATATGCTCCTTCACTATTGGGGCCACCTTCTGTACGTGCTCCTCCATTTCCTGGACATACTCGACCAGTGACCGATATGACGAGGGTTGTTCCTCCCACGCCTCTTTGGCCAAGTCCAACAGCCCCCGAGGTCTCCTACCAAACAGGAGCTCAAACGGTGTAAACCCTGTTGACGCTTGTGGAGTCACAGCAAACAATACATACGGGAGCAGGAGGTCCCAGTTTCTCCCCTGCTCGTCTACTACCCGTCGGAGCATTCACTTCAGTGTCTGATTAAAACGCTCCACAAGCCCGTCTGTGGGTGGTATAATGATGTCCTGACGTGTTTTACCTGCAACAACCGACAAAGATCCGCCATTACTTTAGAGACAAACGGTGTACCTTGGTCTGTAAGCAGGTCCTTCGGGATTCCCACTCTGCTGAAAAGGAGCATTAGCTCCTTGGTGATGTTCCTGGTCATGGCCTTTCTCAGTGGGACCGCTTCTGGGTAACACGTGACGTAGTCCACCATGACGAGGATATACTCGTGACCTCTTGCGGATTTCGGAAGCGGCCCCACCAGGTCCATGCCGAGCCTTTTGAAGGGAACCCCGACGATCGGGAGAGGTATAAGGGGGGCGGGGGGGTGGCTTGGTGGGCGAGGTGTGTTGACACGTGGGGCAGCTTTGACAGAAGCGTCGTACCTCCGCCTCCATGCTTGGCCAATGGAACCTGTCCCTTATCTTTTCCAGCTTGTTCCTTGGCCCCAAGTGTCCCCCCAACAGGTGCATGTGAGCTAGGTGCATCACAGAGCCTGTCTTCCTTTTTGGGAGCACCAAAAGGTCACAGGCCTGTCCCCGACGTTCCGTGTGGTAGTACAGGAGCCTGTTTTTCACTGTGAAGTACGAGTGGGGCAGCGGCTGGCCGTTTCTACCCTCCACCTGTACCACTTGGCTCCAGCAATATTTAAGGCGGTCGTCTTCCTTTTGTTCCCGCCCGAAGTTGCCCTCATGGGACGCCTGGTGACACAAATTGGAAAGAGGATTATCACCAGTAACGTCAGACTCACCCTCTGCACCAGTGTCCTGCGTTTCTTGCTCGCGAGCCATCAATGCCGTATGGGTCTGTTTCCCCGACCGACGCAGCAGTTTCCGGTCCCCACCACGTCTCGTCGTCCTGCGAGCGATCGCCTGCTGTCTCTGGAACCCCGGCCAGTCACTGCCCAAGAGTAGGGGCACAGGTAGAACCAACCCAATTACAAGCGGCCACTCACCTTCGCCGTTCGCCACACGGACTCTGACGGTGGGCACCTCATGCACGTCTCCGTGCACACACGCAACTGGTATAGTTCCCGTTCTTTTGGTCCCCCTGGCTATGACTGAGGGCCTGGCCAGTGTGACGTTACTGCCAGAGTCTAGCAGTGCCTCTGTGATTTTACCATCCAGTTTCACACTGAGGGTCGGCGACCGGGGCTGTGTAGCCGCATGCATGGTGCAGCCGGCCAGCCATGGTTTTCTGAACTGGGGCGTCAGCCCCGCACCTGGATCGGAGGGCATGGGTTCATCCTTTGGAGGAAACACTCCGGTGTCAGCCCTGCTGGCCCTCCGTTCCTGCCGGTCACTGTTCCAGTCTCGGCGCGCATGTACTTGGCGTGGCTGATAGCGGCCTGTATTTCCTTCCAGGCTCAGTGTGGACAGTGCGCACTCTAATGCTTCGACCAGCTCCTTGGGGTTCCACAGCGTTCTGTTCCTCGGGGGGCAATGCTCTTATAAACTTATCGATGGCCACCCTCTCCACGATTTCGCCAGCAGTTTTCCTTTCCGGTTGAAACCATCTATTCGCAATCCGCATCAGATTTTCCATCTGGGTCCTCGGCGCAATTTTGGGTTTGTACCCCCACTTATGGAAGTCCGCCGCGGCACTTTTTGGCGACAGTCCATAACGGCCCAGAATTTCTTCCTTTAGGAGATCATAGTTATCTGCCGACTCTATCGAGAGGCAGTAGTAAGCCAGTTGGGCATCCCCCATGAGGTAGGGAGCTACGAGCCACGCCCACGCACGTTTCGGCCATCCCTCGTGGGATTCTTCGTTTCAGTGTTCAAAGACCCGCGTTCTCCACCAATGTAGCGCCTTGCTCGCGCAACATGATGAACACACACACACACACCAGAGAGCTGAATGTCAGGAAAAATCACGTGGTGTCTTTTTATTTGTCGTTTACAGGAGTGCCGGGGGAAAAGGAGAAGTGCAATTTTGTATAGGACTGTGAATTAGTCCTTAACGCCGCATCCGCCGGAGCTTCCGATGTAGCGCCGCCCCAAATGAGTGTTGTTCGCGGCCACGGCCCGTCCGAGGAGAGCTGAGTCCCAAACCTGTCTGTGCGAGTGGGTGCTCTGTGTCCTCGGCACGTAGAGATCTTTATAAAGTCTTCGGAAGAGAGTCGGCGTATTCGCTGCGGTAACTCGCGCTGTTCTCGCCGCTGTCGCTGCTTCCTGTCAAAAAAAAGAGAGACAAATCGTTCATTAGTTGGGAGCCAACCATTCCCCTTTTTGTGCTCCTTCGTGGATCCTTTTATATTTCTCCTTCTCCTTGATGAGCATGGGGAGTTAGCGTTCTCCTCATGAGCTTCCAGCCGTGCCTCGTTATGCCACTCCGCCCTGCTGCCATGTGCTCTGCAGCTTTCGACAACACGGGTGCTGATATGGCGCTGTCCATCCAGCACCCCCCTGGTTGTCGTGTTCCGAGCGCTTGCCTGGTTTTGTGAACGGGACTTGATGCCGACGTCACAATATATATACACTGGCGATCAAAATTAGAGAACAATATATAAACAATTGAACAATTCTGAAATAATGTCATCTTCACTGCTCAACAGTTGAAGGAGTTTTTGTCCTGTCTATACCATGCTACCAGAACACCTTTTCCACAAATTAACTTTGGCATTTAAAAAAAAAACATTATTTTGCAGAAAACACACTGATCAAAATTAGAGAACAACAATGACTGTAGCATGGAAAAAGATTACAACAAAATTTTCTGAAGGTTACAACAGTCAGCAATTAGTAGGAAGTGTACAGGCCTCCGCTCTGAATGACTTCAGCACATCTGCGGCCACAGGACAGCACTAGTCTCTCACACTGCTCTGGTGTGATTTTGGTCCACTCTTCTTACAGTCTCCTCCACAGTTCGGTGACTGTAGTGGGTTTCTTGGCCATAACTTTGTCACCAAGGATTTTCCAGAGGTTCTCTATTGGGTTGAGATCAGGACTCTGGACCCATGTCATTATTTCAATGTTTTCAGTTTCAAGGAACTGCTTACCCGTTTTGCTGTGTGACATGGAGCGTTGTCCTGCATGAACACTGCGGGCTGATTGGGTGATGAACGCAGAGAAGGACCCATATGTTGTTGAAGAAGGTTCTGATAAACATTTGCATTCACTCTGCCATGTAGCTGTATAAGAGGCCCAACTCCTGCTGCAGAAAACATGCCCCAAACCATGACACTTCCTCCTCCACTTTTCACTGACTTCTTTACACACTTTGGGTTCAGTCTTTCTCCAGTTTGTCGCCGAACATAATGTTTCCCATCGGACCCAAATAAATTAAACTTGCTTTCATCACTGAAGTGAACATTTGGACCAGTTCTCCTCTGTCCACACAACATGCTTAGTCTAGCCTTTTGATTCTTTCTGCTAATGAGAGTTTTGGTCACTGCAGAGTGGACTTTCAGTCCAAACGCTCTTAAACGTCGAGACACTGTATGACAAAACAGATCCTTACCCTGTTCAGCGCTGAACTGGTGAGCAATTCCAGCTGCAGTGTGGAAATGATTGCCCATTGAGATCCTCCGCAGTATCCTGTCCTCTCTTGTATTTGTCTTCCATGGACGACCAGCCTTCTTGGCGGACTTGAATGAGCTTGTGATGTTGTAAAGAGTCAATATTCTTGAAATCACAGATTTGGAATGACCAACTTATCTTGCTATGGCTGATAAGGTCATCCCTTTGGCCTTCATCTGGACAACCTGCTGCCGGAGGCTTTCAGTCACTTTAGAACGGCCCACCATCTTGCAGAGTCAGTGAAACTGGAAGTTAGGCTGCCAGTTAAATAGGGGTTGACAGATAATCAAGGAAATTAGCACCAGGTACCAGATTAACACCAATAACTGGGAAGTATCTGAAAGTGTTCTCTAATTTTGATCAGTGTGTTTTCTGCAAAATAATGTTTTTTTTTTTTTAAATGCCTTAGTTAATTTGTGGAAAAGGTGTTCTGGTAGCATGGTATAGACAGGACAAAAACTCCTTCAACTGTTGAGCAGTGAAGATGACATTATTTCAGAATTGGGACTGTGCTCCCATAATTTTATCAGAATGTGGACTTTGCAACCAGAGGAGAAAACACGCTGGATGTTGTTTACACAAACATTTGGGGCGCATACCGGGCGAAGCCCCGCCCCCACCTCGGGTACTCAGACCACATCTCTGTTATGCTGATCCCAGCATACAGACCACTCAGCAGGCGTTCAAGACCAGCTCGAAAACAAGTGAGAACCTGGCCAGCAGGATCCATGTCTGTTTTGAATGCACTGACTGGGACATGTTCAGGGAAGCTGCAACCAACGGCGATTTCATCAACTTGGAGGAATACACGTCAGCAGTGACCAGCTACATCGGCAAGTGCATTGATGACGTGACCATCTCCAAGACCATCACTACACGCTCCAACCAGAAGCCGTGGATGACTGCCAAGGTGCGTGCGCTGCTAAAAACAAGAGACTCCGCCTTCAGAGCAGGGGCTTGAAAACAGCAAGGGCCAAACTGTCCCGTGCCATCAGAGAGGCGAAGCGCGCACACGCCAAGAGAATCCACAGCCACTTCCAGGACAGCGGAGACACCCGGCGCATGTGGCAGGGCATCCAGGCGATCACGAATTACAAGACAACATCACCTGCTTGTGACCGTGACGCCTCCCTCCCAGATGCGCTGAACGACTTCTACGCCCGGTTCGAGGTGCAGAACAACATGGTGGCGAGGAAGACCATCCCTCCTCCCAGTGACCAGGTGCTCTGTCTAACCACAGCTGAAGTGAGGAAAACTCTATGCAGAGTTAACCCACGGAAGTCTGCTGGACCAGACAACATTCCTGGCAGAGTGCTCAGGGAATGTGCACAACAGCTAGCGGATGTCTTCACCGACATCTTCAACATCTCCCTGAGCAGCGCCACTGTTCCTACGTGCCTTAAGACGACGACCATCATTCCTGTGCCGAAGAAGTCTTCTGTCTCCTGCCTCAATGACTATCGTCCCGTTGCACTCACACCCATCATGATGAAGTGCTTCGAGAGGCTCGTCATGAGGCACATAAAGACCCAGCTCCCACCCGCACTGGACCCCATGCAGTTTGCGTATCGTCCAAACTGCTCCACGGACGATGCTATCTCCACAACCCTTCATCTGGCCCTCACCCATCTGGATAACAAGGACTCTTATGTAAGGATGCTGTTCATAGACTTCAGTTCAGCATTCAACACAATCATTCCTCAGCACCTGATCGAGAAGCTGAGCCTACTGGGCCTGAACACCTCCCTCTGGATCCTGGACTTCCTGACTGGAAGACCTCAGTCAGTCCGGATCGGAAACATCATCTCCAGCACCACCACACTGAGCACTGGAGCCCCTCAGGGCTGTGTGCTCAGTCCACTGCTGTTCACTCTGCTGACTCACGACTGTGCACCAATGCACAGCTCGAATCATATCATTAAGTTTGCCGATGACACGACCGTGGTGGGTCTCATCAGCAAACGAAACGGTTCTGAAGCATTCGGGCCGCCACATCAAGACTGTGCAACAGTTTTTTCCCGCAAGCCATCAGGCTCCTCAACAAACATCTGAACTGAACTCTCTCGCTCTCTCACACACACACACACACACACACACACACACACACAAAACTGTGTGACTGATCTGTACAAACCGGACTCAACACACATCATACACTTCACACACCCAGGTTTCAGTACCATTCACACTTTTCATTATCGCAAAATGTTTACATGCCGTTTGTTGCTGATCTTCCGTAACTTGTTCTTTTGCACAATATTCTGTCCAAATCCTTTGGTCACTGGTCAGTTTATTTTGATTGCTGCTATTGTTGAACTGCACAATTCTGTTTACATTTTTCTGTTTACATTTTTCTGCTACTGTGCACCTTATTCTGTCACGACAGGTTTTACTGGCGGAGCTGTTGTTATTTTTATTTTTATATTTTGTGTATTGTCCTGCACTGTCCTGTGTTGTCTTTTGCACTGTTTGCAACAGCTGCACACATGCACTTTATGTGGCGAGGATCTTAGTTCTCGGCCCTGTGTTTTTCTGTTCTGTACTGTTGTTTTATGTTGTTTTATGTAGCACCTGGGTTCAGGAGGAACGTTGTTTCATTTCACTGTGTACTGCATCAGCTATATATGGTTGAAATGACAATAAAAGCTTCTTGACTTCTTGACTTGACTTGACCACCAGTTCTTTGGTTTTCCCTGCATTTATCTGGAGGCAGCTCCGTTGGAACCAGTCCACAAAGTTCAGGATTAGTCCTCTGTACTCCCTGTCATCATCATCCATGATCAGACCGACGATGGCAGAGTCAAATCAAATCAAGTCAAGTCAAGTTTATTTCTATTGCGCTTTTCACAACAGACATTGTCTGAAAGCAGTTTTAAAGAATTTAAGACTGAAGGTGAATGGTGTGCATTTATCCCTAATGAGCACCATGGAGATTGTGGTGAAGGAAAAACTCCCTTAGATGTTATGAGGAAGAAACCTTGAGAGGAACCAGACTCAAAAAGGGGAACCTCATCCTCATTTGGGTGACATCAAGAGTTTGATTATAGTCTTTAAACACTACAGAACACTGGAGAGAGAGAACTAACATGAGCACTGGAGTGTGTGATTATGAGTGATGTTCTTTCTACAGTCTTATACAGTCATTTGTGGTTATAAAACTAGGAGCTACAGAGTAACTCATAAAATATCTCAACATCTGAGATCATCACAGATCCAACACCAGCTTCTCCATGCCAGAGCCTTTAAACACTCAAAGAGGTCCAGTGTCCAAACTCCACATGAAGTGGGATCCAATTGGCACTGGTACGTCTCTAGATGGTTCGGGATGTTTGGGAGTTTGGCATCTACTTCTGTAGGTCCACAATCTTCATGAGGTGGGACGTGACTGGAGCTGGAGCAACCTCAGGATGCCTCGGGATGGGGAGAGAAAGTTACGACCATGGTGGGTCTAATCAGCAAGAACGACGAGTCAGCATACAGAGAGGAGGTGCTACGGTTAACAGCCTGGTGTGGAGCAAACAACACTTCCTTCAGTAGTTTAGTTGGAATGGGATCTAACTGACATGATGTTGATTTAGCTTTGGTAATAACATTATACAGCTCTTCCTGTCCTGTAAAACAGTGTAGTTGTGGAGTTGTATGTGAGATTGGATCAGGAGATGCTGTCAGAGGTTGGACCTCCACAATTGTTTTTCTAATACTATAAATTTTTTCAGTAAAGAAATTCATAAAGTCCTCACTACTAAACTGTGATTGAACACATTTTTCAGATCCCTGATTTGTAGTTAGTTTAGCTACTGTACTGAAAAGGAACCTGGGATTGTTTTTAGATTAGATTAGATTAGATTCAACTTTATTGTCATTACACATGTACAAGTACAAGGCAACGAAATGCAGTTTGGGTCTAACCAGAGTGCAATAACAGCAAGTGCAGGATATACAGTTTTTACATGATTTACATAGATAAATAGAATGATAATATAGACTATAAACAGTAGTTTAAAGATGTATATGTACTATAAATGTAGTATACAGATTAATATATATGTACTATGAAAATAATTACAGATGAATATGAATATATATGTACTATGAACAATAGTATACAGATGAAATTATATATATATGTACTGTGAACATAATATACAGATGCCTATTACTATACACAGAGATTTACAGAAGGATGTGAACGGTGAACATAATATATTGTTATTACTATGAACAGAGAACGGGTATATATACAATGGTAATAAGTTAATGGTGCAATAAAAAGAAGAGCAGTGTGCAAATGAGCAAAGGTTTGTGTAAACAGTCCGTGCAATAACAAAGTGTGGGGTGAGAAATGATCAGTGTCCCGGTGAGCATAAGTTTTTGAGTAGACAGCTCCATTAGAGAAATAACGAAGTGTGAGGTGTGAGGAAAATGTGGTAGTGTATCAGTGAGTGGCAGAGTTCAGTAAAGAGACAGCTCTAGGAAAAAAGCTGTTCTTTAGTCGGCTGGTCCTGGTCCGGAGGCACCTAAAACGCCTGCCGGAGGGCAGAAGAGAGAACAGTCTATGGGCCGGATGAGAGGAATCCTTAAGAATGCTGCAAGCTCGACGCAGACAGCGTTTCTTTTGAATGTCCTCCATGGCTGGGAGTGAAGTCCCTGTGATGCGCTGGGCAGTTTTCACCACCCGCTGCAGTGCCTTGCGCTCTGCAACAGAGCAGCTCCCATACCAGACTGTGACACAGCTGGCCAGGATGCTTTCTACTGCGCAGCGGTAGAAGTTCACCAGGATATCCGAGGAGAGCTGATTTTTCTTAAGTGTCCTCAGGAAAAAGAGGCGCTGGTGAGCCTTTTTGTTGTTTTCTATGAGTTTGCTCAGGTGTTCAGCTCTAGCAGCTTTTAGCGCCTGTCTGTAGCTGAGCATACTGTCTTTATACGCAATTCTAAATACCTCCAATTTAGTTTTCCTCCATTTTCTCTCCAGATTACGTGCTGTTCTCTTAAGGGCATGCGTATGACTATTATACCAAGGTGCAGGTGCTCGTTCTCTAACCTTTTTTAACCGGATGGGGGCAACAGTGTCTAATGTGCTAGTGAGGATAAGGTCTATGTTGTTCGCCATTTCATCAAGATTATTAGCAGTTATGGGTTTAGTGAGAAACTGAGATAAATCAGGCAGGTTATTTATAAATCTGTCCTTAGTGGTTGGAACAATAGTCCTACCAGGTCGATAACGTGGTGAAACACGGCTAATCTGCTCTACCGGTAGTGTGTACAGTATAAGATAATGGTCTGTGATGTCATCACTCTGAGGTAAAATATCTATATCAGTGACGTCTGCTCCGTGGGATATTAAGTCTAGTGTGTGGTTAAAACGGTGAGTTGGTCTGGTGACGTTTTGTTTAACCCCATAATAATTTAATAAGTCAACAAATTATAGACCTAGGGCATCATTTACATCATCTACATGAATATTAAAATCTCCTACAAGCAGCACTTTATCAAAATAGATCAAGAGGTCTGATAGAAAACGAGCAAACTCTTGAAGAAAATCAGCGTAGGGCCCTGGGGGTCTGTACACGGTGACCAGAGCAAGAGACAGTAGGGGTTTTCTATGTATGTCTGAAAGTACAATTTTAAGAACAAACACTTCAAATGATTTAAACCTGAATCCTAATCTCTGACTAACATTAAGAGAGGCACTATAAAGTAGGTATATCGACTCCACGACCAGTCTGACGGGGCTCATGCTTATAAACATATCCTGACGGTGTAGACTCGTTTAGACCCATATAATCACCTGGTTTAATCCAGGTCTCAGTGAGACAGAGTGCATCAAGATTATTATCTGTGATCATCTCATTTACAATCAGTGCTTTGGGTGCAAGTGATCTAATGTTTAAAATACCAAACTTTAGAACTATTTTGTGTTTGCTTATCTGGCACTAAGATTATTTCTGGATTTAATTCTTGGTTTTACTACACAAGGAATAGACACAGTTTCTATAAATTGGGCTGTGTGTGTACTTGTAACTATTTGGTTTGTTGTATAAATGTTGTCATAGTTGTAAATTGCATTATGTCTTACTTTTAGTCAGATGGTGTGAAGCATCCTAAAGATGTTGTCTAATAGCACTGCTGCTCCAACTCTGCTGGGGTGCAGGCCATCAGGGCAGAAGAACCTAGGACGCTCCTAGAAATAATTCCAGTTATCAACAAAGAGTAAGTTTGAGTTCTCGACACCATGACTGTAACCATTCATTTAGTGCAAAAAGTCTGCTAAACTTCTCAATCCCTTGCTGGTAAGTGGGAAGAGATCCTGAGACTATGATCCTCGTTGTGGGCGTCTCCACCGGGATCCTGAAATCCCTCTTTAAGATCTCTGTTTGCCTCAGCCTGGTGTCGTTCGCTCCGGCATGGAGAACAACAGCTCCGAAGTTCTCATTCATTGTCGCAGGAACCTGCGCAGCGACATCGAGAACATGAGCACCAGGAAAACAGTCAGTATGCACCTATCGCAGTATCGCATGCTGTCTCGCGGAGAGGGGCGAATCGGTTCTCGGTCAAGATCTCAAAGGCCGGTGGTGGTAGGGGCCGCGTTGTAGGTGCGCTGGGCCTGGGCAGGGAGACACGTAGAGTTGAGGTGCTGGGAGCATTAGGTTCAACCCAAGAATTTACCTGGGAAAAGTGAGCGTCTGTCTAGAATGTTTCCAGCGCCGCTTTCCGCTCTCGCAGCTGGGCATGCTTTGCATGCAGGTCGCAAATCTGTTTCTCTAAAGCCTCCAGCTGCAACACCACTGTTTGCAACTCGAACGAGTCCTCACTTGTGCTCAAAGGCAGACACACCACCAACATAGTGCTTATAATAGCGAATATATTTAAGATAAAGTGTGAGAGTTATGATAAAGTGTGAGGCAATGAATGGAGTTAACGAGCTACTGGCACAAGTCAGGAAGACAAAAAACAATTCAGGATTATTTAAGGAGGAAAAAAGATAGATAAATAGTAACGTTTAGTTTGAAAACGCCAACAGAAATACAAACACGGAGTTCATGGCAAACAAGTCAAACAAAGACAGCTACGTCACAGAGTCCTTAGAGAACATCTGCAGGTGACAGGTTGCTGAGCTGAACATGAAGTCTGCAGAAGAGACTTGAAGAGGAACGGGGCTAGAACCATTCCCTGCGGGGCTCCAGTGTTGCAGAGGACCACGTCAGACTCACAGTCACGAGTCCTCAAATACTGTGGTCGGTCTGTGAGGTAGTCCAATATTCAGGCAGACAGATGATGGTACCCTCCCATGTACACCATCTTATACCTCAGGAGCACAGGTTGGACGGTGTTAAAAGCACTAGAATAAAGAATAAAAAAACATGACTCTCACTCATCACTCTCATGCGCCCAGCCTTTTCCAGGTGCGAAATAGCCCGATTTGTTAGGAAGATGACAGCGTCTTCCACTCCAATGCCAGGTTGATAGGCAAACTGAAGTGGATCCATTGATGGGTTCACCAGAGGCCAGAGATGAGTGAGCACCAGCCTCTCCAATGTCTTCATCAGATGTGAGGTCAGTGCTACTGGTCGGTAGTCCCCAAAGTCTTTTGGGCGCGACGTCTTTGGTACAGGCTCCACGCAGAATGTTTTCCATAGCTGTGGCACCTTTCCCAGCTTCAGGCTCAGGTCAAACATGTACATGTACATGTAACATGTATGGTCTGCACAGGTCTTAAGGAGCCTGGAGCTGATGTTGTCTACATGTGACGTCAGTTCCTGTTTCCTGTTGTTGAACTGTTTGCCGGGAATTTAGTTTGTACCGGCGTTTTAAATTTTTTACAGTTCGTTTTCTCTCTCTTTCATCGCTTTAAAATATCAAAATATCGTTTTGATTTCCTGCATCCTTTACTTTCCGTTGGCTCCGTCTCGTGTATTTTTGCTTTCGGAAGAGTGCTTTTTTCCCTGTTTGAGAATTTGAAAGCAGTGCGTGGAGGACATTCCCACCAGAACTACGAACACACACTACATTAACCACATTAAGGTACGTAATTTCTCTGCTATGGCGAACATCCAGTTCATTCAGTGTGTGAAGTGTGACATGTTTAGTCAGTCTCTCTCCGTTGTTAGCGATAATTTTATCTGTAAGAAGTGTAAGCTAGTTTGCTCTTTGACGGAGAAGATCTTAGCATTAGAGGAGCGCATCCAGAGTCTAGAGAGAAGTAGTGAGTGCGAGAGCAGTCCAGGTTCTGCAGGGGAAAGTCTGGATGCCCTAGGTGAAGTTAATATTCCCCCGACTCGGGCATTAGAGCCCTCGCAGCGGGGCGAATGGGTGACGACTCGGCGGC
>JAAIIK010024788.1:0-10456 GCA_014706435.1 Silurus glanis
GTGTGTGTGTGTGTGTGTGTGTGTGTGTGTGTGTGTGTGTGTGTGTGTGTGTGTGTGTGTGTCCTTAGCTTTTATTTACACATCAGCTCATGTGTGTGGCAGTGTTTGCTTTCACACATATAGCAGAACAAACACACCATCATGCAGGGTGTATAAACCCCACCCAACAACTTTCCAAAACTAATTCTGTCATTCCCTTCTTCATGCCTGAGTTCCCAGACTCTATCATTCATCACAGTGTTCTTCCTGAAACATCTATCCATCAAGAAACCCTCCACCACATTATTTACATGTATGTCAGAGAACTAACTGTGTCTTTCTCCAAGGTCTACACCCGATCATCTCTGTCTTTCACTGTCTTCTCAGTGATGGAATGAGCTTCTGTGTGACTCTTCAGACCATATCAATGTTTGTATTTTTTGTTGCTGTTAACTCATTTTTTCTGCATTTGGATTCTATTGTTTACATTTTTTTTACTTATTTATGCACCAAAGTTTACAATTATTTTGACTAAAAGGTGTATAGAATATCTCAGTATAATCCCAAATCCTGTGAATAATCTGATTATGTTTATTTGTATTTAATTTTAAATTTCTTGTAAGATTATGTTCACATTTCTGTACATCTGAAGGCTTATTCTGTCCACTTGCCGTGAGCCTTCCTTCTCTACACAACTGCTGTAGAGCATATGGAAATTCATTATAGAACTATGTTTTTAAATTGAATTATGATTGCATTATAATTATGAATTATGAACAGTCACTGGCAGAGCTACAGCTCCGTATAGTTGATTATCATGTGTAGATCATGCACAGGGTAGAATAAATCAAAATCTAGTCTCTAAAAATATATATATATATATATATATATATATATATATATATATATATATATATATATATAATTAACTTGTATATGAATGCTTTTTTTTTTTTAATTATTGAATAAAAATGGCTGGAAAATCAAAGGGAAAATCCGTTTTTATAAAAAAAAAAAAAAAAAAAAAAAAAATGTTTGACTCACATCCGCACAGTGTCACTGCATTTCAGAGCTTTCAGAATCTTTCAGGTTTATTGGCCAAGTGTGTTGACACACATAAGGAATTTGCTTCCAGCTGTTGGTGACTCTCAAGAGTACAAACATAAATAACACTACAGGTAGTCGTCGACTTACAACCTATGCAACTTACGACCACAATCGCTAGCCGCGGCGTACGACAGTGCGTACCAGCTTCCGGCATCATTTCACAGTACTGTACATATAGCCTACTCTACTTACGACCAAATCGTGTTACGACCGGTCTGTCGGTCCCAATTGTGGTCGTAAGTCGACGACTACCTGTATACATTTCGCTTATTCTATACAAGACAATGCAGACAATACGAGTATTAAATAGAACACAATATACAAAGTACATGACAGATCAGTAATGTACAGTGTGAGAGTGCAGGAAGTGCAAATAGCAGTATTGTGCATCATATAAGATACAGACGTTACTTTAGAACTTTCTGAAACAAACTGAAAAACTGAAGTAAATCAGCCTGGTGTCCTGGAGGTCTAGAAGGTCTAGAAGGTAGTGAAACCTGTTTCCAGTTTAAATCTGGATACAGAATTTTATCTAAACTAAACACTGAACGTTACAGCTGTAGTGTCTGTCTATTGATTTACAATCTCAACACGTCATTATGCTGTGTGTGTGTGTGTGTGTGTGTGTTTTGTATTTGCGAAGACTCTCCTGCGTCACCGTTATCATTTCCATCAGGTCCAGCAGTGTTTAATGTGGGTGTGTTTGTGATTACAGTACAGATCATATGTCTTCTTCACACACAGAAAATAGCGTCATTATATTGACAGAAGCGACCCGATGACGTCATTTTCTTTGTTTAAAAGATTTTTGAAAGATCGGTTGTGTTGTCATCAGTGTTGTGCTAGTTCCTCAGAAATAGTAACTAGTTACAGTTACTCGTTACTTCATTCAAAAAGTAACTCCGTTACGTTGTTGATTATTTACACCAAAAAGTAATGCGTTACTGTTAAAAGTAACTTTTTAGTTCCTTTTTTAAAGAACGTTCTTTAATGTTCTCATTAATGCCCTTTTATGCGTTAGGGTCTACACAAACACAAAACTGACTTAAACACAAAGTCATTTTAAACACTATTTTATTGAAGTCAGCCCAGCACACACTGAATATATCACAAGGATTTCTGAAATAAAAAACAAAACAAGCTGAATAATATATTCACAATCAAACACTAAAGTGGCTTCTGCATCATAAAAGCTGTTGTGTTGAGCTCTTAAACATGTTCCTTTCACAGCTGAAGTATGAAAACTATCAACAATGTAGAACAGAACACCGGGTTAGCTTCTAGCTTCTAGCTTCATCGAGGCGTGGAGTTTCTGGAGGAGCTTCAACAGATTGGAGTTGCTGTTTATCGCAGTAGATACGAGCTTCGAACCAGAAAGACACAGCTTACATTTGACTAAAAAGTTTTTGTCTTTATTCTCAACTAAAGTGAAATAATGAGCATATTTCCACTTTGAGAAACTCGTCTTGCTCTCGCCTCGACTCGCCATTACTGCCTCACAGACCTGAATAAACGGAGCCACGCCCACAGTGCGTCTTCTTCGTGTTTACAGTGGTTCATCCACCAATCCTACAATGCGTCTCTGCTGTAAACAGGTCAGACTGTAGTCTACACTTCAGCCCAAATTCATTCATTTAATAAATTAACGGGTAACGCACCATACGCTAACGGAGTTACTTTATTTAAAAACTAGCGCGTTACAGTATTAGTTACTGTCAAAAGTAACTGTGTTACAGTAACGCGTTACTGCCCAACACTGATTGTCATGCTCAGAGACTTTTCACAAAGACAGAACTTTGTGGTCTCTCTTGGAAAAAATGTATCCAAAAGTTTCTGGAACATTATCATTTCCTACAAATACAGCCATAAGAAAAGTACACCTGTTAACCCCACACCTGTCTTAGAAGTTAATCTTTATATCTTTTCAGTGAAATTGGTTTGTATGTCCGCTGGCTGAATGTTGATTCAGGGCAGATGTGGTTGTATTTGTATAAACCACTTATATTTTTTTCTGAGGTTCTAATATCATGCATTGAACACACAGAACCAACAATCTGAGCTGTGATATTTACATTGATGGCATTCAGCAAACACCCTTATCCTTATCCGCATCACCTTAGGGTGTTTTCACACCTAGTTCGTTTGAGCCCTCCAAACGCTCTCGGAGCGGTTCAGTGTGTGAACAAACCAAGTGATCTCAGACCCCTTAAAAGGACCCAGAAGCGAACCGTACTCAGACCACCTCCGGAGGTGGTCTGAGTACGGTTCGTTTGTGGGTCCGTTTGTGGTTCGATTTGTTTGTGACATGTGAAAGTAATGAGGTCCCGGGCCGCTTTGCGTTTCGTTTCGCCAAATGTCCCTGGAGGCTTGCCATAGCTGCAGCCATGTCGGTCACTGCTGAAACACAAAACTTTTCGACATGGCAGGTCACGGAGTCGTGTGGTCTTATGAAGAAAGCTGTGCACTTATTGATATTTGGAAAGAGGATGACATTAAACGGCAACTATTCTCAACACATAAAAACATAAAAGTATTTCTTCTGTTTTCTCAATAACTGAAGGAAAGGGGCTACAACAGAACAGAACAGCACTACAATGTCGCGTAAAAGTGAAAAAACTACAACAGAAGTACATGAGCACACGTGATAAAATGCGTCGAAGTGGGGGGTCTGCTGAAATCAAGGATTCCTGTCCGATCTACGACGATTTGAATGAAATTTTGGGTGCAAGCCCTTGTGCCATTTTGAATACCCAAAATCCATTGCTACACAGAATTCTGAGTTCTTATGAGGTTGAGGTGTGAACATGAAAGGGTCTGAGATCACTCCAATACTAAAGAGGACCAAAAAGAGAACTGGGTTCTCTTCTGAGTCTTTTATATTGTGTTTCATGCTGAGGAAGAGCACCACAGACGCCAGGGTGGAGAGAGGAGTTGTGGTATTGTATGAGGAAGTCTGGTGTGTCAGAGAAGTATGTGAGGGTGGTGCAGGACATGTATGAGGACAGTGTGACAGCAGTGAAGTGTGCAGTAGGAACCACAGACTGGTTCAAGGTGGAGGTTGGACTGCATCAAGGATCGGCTCTGAGCCCTTTCCCGTTTGCAGTGGTGATGGACAGGTTGAAGGACAAGGTCTCCCTGGACTATGATGTTTGTGGATGATATTGTTATTTGTGGTGAGAGTAGGGAGCAGGTGGAGAAGAGTCTGGAGAGGTGGAGGTACACGCTGGAGAGAAGGGGAATGAAAGTCAGTAGGAGTAAGACAGAGTACATGTGTGTGAATGAGAGGGAGGGCAGTGGAGGGGTGCGGTTGCAGGGAGAAGAGGTGGAGAAGGTGAAAGGGAAAGTTTATAGGACTGTGGTGAGACCTGAGATGTTGTATGGTTTAGAGACAGTGGCATTGAGTAAAAGACAGGAGGTGGAGCTGGAGGTAGCAGAGCTGAAGATGTTGAGATGTTCGTTGGGAGTGACGACGATGGACAGGATTAGAAATGAGTTTTTTAGAGGGACAGCGCATGTAGGACGTTTTGGAGACAAGGTGAGGGAGGTGAGATTGAGATGGTTTGGACATGTGCAGAGGAGGGACATGGGGTATATCAGTAGGAGAATGCTGAGGATGGAGACACCAGGATGAAGGAAAAGAGGAAGACCAAGGAGGAGGTTTATGGATGTGGTGAGGAAAGACATGCAGGTAGTTGGTGTGAAAGAGGCAGATGTAGTGTGGAGGTGGATGATCCACTGTGGAGACCCCCAATGGGAGCAGCCAAAAGAAGAAGAAGAAGAAGAGGAATAAGCGGCCCGTATTAAGCTTTATGCTAATTTGTTAAATTGCTATCTCAATTTCTGACTCCTCAAATAACACTGAGGCGTCTCGCATTGTCTGTAGTGCTACATCAGTTGCTTAGCGACAGATCTCTTACAGTTTTTT
Organism: Silurus glanis; assembly: GCA_014706435.1. Taxonomy (NCBI): domain Eukaryota; kingdom Metazoa; phylum Chordata; class Actinopteri; order Siluriformes; family Siluridae; genus Silurus; species Silurus glanis. Next base: position 5,012 of record JAAIIK010024788.1, read on the forward strand.
CACTTATGTTATGGATATAATATTTGGAAATCTGGGGTAATTAAAATTATATACAGTGGTGTGAAAAAGTTTTTGCCCCCTTCCTGATTTCTTGTTTTTTTGCATGTTTTTCACACTTTAATGTTTCAGATCATCAAACTAATTTAAATATTAGTAAAAGAGAACACAAGTGAACACAACATGCAGTTTTTAAATAAAGGGTATTATTATTAAGGGAAAACAAAATCCAAAACTACATAGCCCTGTGTGAAAAAGTGTTAAAACTGTGGTTTATCACACCTGAGTTGAATTTCTCTCACCACACCCAGGCCTGATTACTGCCACACCTGTTCACCATCAAGAAATCTCTTAAATAGGACCTGCCTGACAAAGTGAAGTAGAACAAAAGATCCTCAAAATCTAGACAGCATGCTGAGATCCAAAGAAATTCAGGAACAAATGAGAAAGAAAGTAATTGAGATCTATCAGTCTGGAGAAGGTTCAAAAGCCGTTTCTAAATCTTTGGGACTCCAGTGAACCACAGTGAGAGCCATTATTTACTAATAGCAAAAACATGGAACAGTGGAGAACCTTCCCAGGAGTGACCAGCTGACCAAAATTACCCCAAGAACACAGCGACGACTCATCCAACAGGTCACAGAAGACCCCACAACAACATCCAAAGAACTGCAGGCCTCACCTGCCTCAGTTAAGGTCAGAGTTCATGACTCCACCATTAAAAAGAGACTCAGCAAAAATGGTCTGCATGACAGAGTTCCAAGACCAAAACCGCTGCTGAGCAAAAAGAACATAAAGACTCGTCTCAGTTTTGCCAGAAAACATCTTGATGATCCCCAAGACTTTTGGGAAAATACTCTGTGGACTGAAGAGACAAAAGTTTTACTTTTTTGGAAGGTGTGTCCCCCATTACGTCTGGCGTAAAAGTCACACCGCATTTCAGAAAAAGAACATCATACCAACAGTGAAATATGGTGGTGGTAGTGTGATGGTCTGCTGATGTTTTGCTGCTTCAGGACCTGGAAGACTCACTGTGATAAATGGAACCATGAATTCTACTGTTTACTGAATAATCCTGAAGGAGAATGTCCGGCCATCTGTTTGTGACCTCGAGCAGAAGCGAACTTGGGTTCTGATCCAAAACACACCAGCAAGTCCTCCTCTGAATGGCTGAAGAAAACCAAAATGAAGACTTAATGAAGAAGTGGCCTAGTCAAAGTCCTGACCTGAATCCTATTGAGATGCTGTGGCATGACCTTAAAAAGGGGGTTCATGCTGGAAAACCCTCCAATTTGGCTGAATTACAACAATTCTGCAGAGATGAGTGGAGTAAAGTTCCTCCACAGCGCAGAAACAGACTCAGTGCAGGTTTTCACAAACACTTGATTGCAGTTGTTGCTGCTGAGGGCGGCCCAAGCAGTTATTAGGTTTAGGGGCAAATACTTTTTCACACTCAATAATAAAAACCTTTATTTAAAGACTGCATGTTGTGTTCACTTTTACTAATATTTAAATTAGTTTGATGATCTGAAACTTTAAAGTGGAAAAACATGCAAAAAAAAAAAGAAACACTTTTTTTTAGAATCATAAAGACGTTAGCGGTCATACACTTGCCTTTTCTTGTCTTCAGCTCTCTGGTTGTCTGTTAATGGTCATAAAAGTGGTCTATATGTAGAGCGTCTCTCTCTGTTTGTCCTGCTTGAACTTTGGAACTGATTTCCGGCAATGTACATGTTTTTTCACTGTTTACACACAGAGATAAAAAGGAAAAAACCTGCATGACCTCATCCAGGACGTGAACGTTTCACCGAAGCTTACAGATCTGTCTGTCTTCACCTTTCTGTCAATACGCAATTCTCTTAAATGTCAGCGACAGAAATATTGGCTCCCTCATTAAAGACGGGTAGATCTGTGGGTGTCGTTGTGGGTAATTGGGTTAAACTCACATTGAATTGAATAATAACATTTATATTTTATGGAAATATTTTCTACAATTCTATTTGAATTTAAGTTTCTTGTTAGAAGTGTATACTTTAACATACAATCATGAATGAGCTTCTGAGCATGGTTTTGGAACATTTGCATGTAATGTTTGTTTTATTAATGTTTATTTATTGAATCATGAATTAAATTGTAGTTTTATTTTTCCCTGAGTTTTTATGATGTACACCAGGCCATTATGAGGAACATCTTAAAGCAGGGTAATTAAATAAGTCTAGTTCATATAAAATGAAGAGTTTTGCATGAAACTGCACAGCAATAACCCAGTAAGAAGCTACGGGTCTATCAGTATCTTCTCATTTCCTCAGAGGATGACAGTAAACCACATTGTAGTCCCCACTGACTTCATCCCCCCGTGACTCTGAGGACTGATCACAGCTGGTGTTAGCTATAGTAAGTAAGTATGAGTAATAAGATTTATAGGTTGTATATGTTATTAGCTATATTTAAAATGGTCATTTCTGCAGCTATTATCCAAACAACTATTTAAAATGAGCTCAGTATAATTAGCTTTTAGTTGTGAAACCTGGTGAAATCAGTCAGTTTATCTGATGTCACTTATATTTTTGAAAATGGTTACAATTGTATGAATTGTAAAGTGTGCTTCAGATTCACTACAACCTACCTTGGGTAAATTGTGTGTGTGTGTGTGTGTGTGTGTGTGTGTGTTTGCATAGTATGATCACATGTGTCTCCATGGTGTTTGTTTCTACTGACTCGCAGCTCCAGTTATTAGCTTTCATTAGTCTTATGCTCATTCACTTTTTTATTAAAACATGACATCGCTCTTCATCGCTTCTCTTAGTATGTACAGTAGTTCTGATTGGTTGAAGGCAATGAACACAGTCACATATAACATAAAACACTGTAAACTGTAATTGTTCTTTTAATCACAGACTGGAGGATTGAAAAAAAATGCAGCTTTAATTAATGTGACAAATTAAAATCAGTTTCTGCAATTAGAAACATAACAAAATACAGGGACATGAGACAGGACAAGGCACAGGACAGGACAGGGGACAGGACAAGGCACATGACAGGACAGGGGACAGGACAGGGGACAGGACAAGGCACAGGACAGGTCAGGGGACAGGTCAGGGGACAGGACAAGGCACAGGACAGGTCAGGGGACAGGACAGGGGACAGGACAAGGCACAGGACAGGTCAGGGGACAGGACAGGGGATGTGTAAACAAACAGAACTCAGCCTGAGGATCAAAGGCAAAAACAATTCAAGGACAAAATATCAGTACATTTGATTAAATTCTAGATACACGTTAACAGAACTGAGTAACATAGTGAATACTTCACATTAGTGTGTGTGTGTGTGTGTGTGTGTGTGAGCAGAAAAGGGTACTGGGAGTGTTCTGGGAACTGGAGTCTGTAGCAGTCATGTTTAGAGGCTGCTATGTTAAATGATTTTATATAAAACCACCTGCCTGTCTGTCTGTCTGTCTGTCTGTCTCCATGCCTCTGTGTTTTTTCTCCCCTTGCTCCTTTTTAATAAGCAGGTAGAAAAAGATCAGGACTTTTTTCTCTCTTCGTATCAATCAGTTTTTATTTCATGGTGTTTCCATGACAATATTTCTTATCAAAGCAAGATTGTAATTTGCCCCCCCCCCCCTTTCTTTCTCTCTCTCTCTCTCTCTCTCTCTCTCTCCCTCCCCCTTTCTATCTTTCTCTGTCTCTCTTTGTCCCTTTTCTCTTACAGTCGTTCCCTTTTTCTCTCTCTCCACCTTTCTACAAATTCTTCTCTCTTTTTCTCTTTTTCATCTGGCAGTGAGAAAGTAACTGAGCGAGAGAGAGAGAGAGAGAGAGAGAGAGAGAGAGAGAGAGAGAGAGAAAGAGAAAAGGATATCACCTCTCTCTCTCTCTCTCTCTCTCTCTCTCTCTCTCTCTCTCTGTATCCATGCAGTGAGCAGGTGGAAAGTGGGCGTGGCTTTGTGGTTTCTCCTGAGCCAGGTAAGTCAGAGTGGGCGGAGCCAGCGGTGCGCAAAGAGAGTCAGTGTACACAGTAGCTCTGTGAGAGAGCTGCACCTGTTCCTCTCTCTCTCTCTCTCTCTCTCTCTCTCTCACTCGCTCCCCCTTTTATTTGGGGGAGGGGGAGTTGACCAAGGAATGGATCCCAAGGAATGTGAAGTGAATGAGAGAGAAAATGAAAAAGAGGAGAAGAAAGAGAAGGACAGAAGGATTAAGAGAAGGCCCTTCCTCAGGTACCTGGAGAGGAGGAGAACCGACACGATCGTGGACGATGACTTTGGTAAAGGAGATGTCAGTATCAACACGTTGGTGCGCCGGAGTCAGTCCGATAAAACTGAGTACAGTGCCAAACTCAAAGGTAACCCTTTCCTTAATCTGCCTTCTTACCGTAGTAATGGGTCACCTTTGACCTCTGCTTGTGCAGTTCCTTTTTTTACACCAGGTTTCCTGTAATGATATCTGCAGGGCTTCAGTGTGTTTGATCAGAGAACGACTCGTGCTGAATAGTCAGGACATGTACAGTGACTTGTACTGATCCACTATTGTACCTCTTATGTCTGTGGTGTTGTTTTTGTTCAGTAAAAAGCATAAACGTGTAAAATTCCAGGAGAGCATGGAGTGAAAGGTGAGCTGTGTGGGTTTGTGCTGATGCTAAGCACCTGCTGCGTTGTTACCGAGAGCTTCTCCCACAGGACTGAAGTCACATATGCAAAGCAGGACACAGCCACAGAGCAAAGTCCCTGTAAACAAGACGGAGAGAGAGAGGGAGGGGGGGACACAGAAAGAGAGAGAGAAAGAAAGAGAGAGAGAAAGAAAGAAAGAAAGAAAGAAAGAAAGAAAGAAAGAAAAAGGAGAGAGCTGTTATTATTCCTCTTAGGTTTATTTATATACTCGATTCTGATTGGTCAGGAGGTGGTGATTAGTTCTCTGTAACAGCAGCTCAGACATTAGTGCACGTTTATAATAATGCTTTCGCTCTGACATGTTATGGTTTCCATAGTAACGCCTCTTTCGCAGGCACGTGTACAGCACTACACTCCGCTAAATAAAAACGTGTAGTCATTAATATGCTGAAGATTTCTGTAAGGAGATAGATGTTTGGAAGGAGTCTCCAGTGTCAGTGTTTTGTAAAGCGGTAAATTTGTTTTCTGACATTTTCAGTTCTTGACATTATTTTGAGGACAGGAACTCACTGGCTGCTGTAACTCTAAAAGGATAAAAAGTATAATGAGTATAGATGTTACAGAGCAACTCCACATCATCACATCACTGTGTGATCACATCACACACATCATATCTACTGTGTGTGTGTGTGTGTGTGTGTGTGTGTGTGTGTGTGTGTTAGCATTAATTCATGTTAAATTCAATGTGTCAAGTTACAGAAATACCAGCTGACATTAGCACTACTGCTAAACCGGCCCTGCTGCTTTCTGTGTGTGTGTGTGTGTGTGTGTGTGTGTGTGTGTGT
>JAAIIK010024793.1:21433-34938 GCA_014706435.1 Silurus glanis
GTGAGGTGAAGATGGATGGATGGATGGATGGATGGATGGATGGATGGGTTGATGGATGGATGGATGGATGGACGGATGGACGAATGGATGGATGGATGTATTTTTTTCTACACTCTTCTATACTCCGAACACAACCAAGCACCCGAGCTGGAATTCTTTCAGTTTTCCAGTTGGATCTTCTCAGCCACATGATACTTCAGTCCTGAGGTGATGTTTGAAACATTTTTGGATAAAATTCTGCATGTATTACAAATAAGATATTTGAAAAAAAACAAAAACAAGTATTGTCCCTTTAGAATGCACTTTCTGATTTTGGTAAATAATTCAGATTCAGCAGAGTTTCAAAACATGAGCAACCAAAAGAAACATCATGAACAGTAAAATAATTGCGTTTATTTGTGTTTTTCTTGCAAATCACACAACACTGTTCCAGCATGATGGACTGGTTCAGTAGGCTGAGACGCAGCACTTCAGGATTTAAGCCAGATTGGTGTTTGTTTTCTTCACATCCATCTTTTAAAGGCTTTAATAAATATTATTTGTTTAAGACAAACAAAAATAAACTAAGTTATGAATATTCATTTATTAATAACATCACTTACTGGATAGAGAAGCCTCTGTGACTGTTACCCAGTTATTAACAGTTACATTTGAAGTGAAACAGTTACATTTGAAGTCTAATAGTTACAGTGTAACAGAAGTGTAACAGTTACATTTGAAGTGTAACAGCTTCCTCGCGAGCACCTGAACGTCAGCACGCGCAAAACAGACGTATAATGAAGGCTTTTTTTATTTGCCCGTAATGAAGGAAAAGATCAAATGTTATATTACAGGAGTGCAAATGGTGAAATGTTGAATTATAAAGAAGAGTTGGACTGAAGCTATTTTTAGGGGAAAGAACAGCCGCTGTTGCCTAACAACCGCTTGGAGAAGATCAGATCCAAAATACCAGACTTCTGTAACACAGAGTTCCTAAATAAAAGACCCAAAATCGCGCCGTGTACAATATTGAATGCAGAAACATGTGATTTAAGACGCAGCCAGTGTAACTCTGTGTGTGTGTGTGTGTGTGTGTGTGTGTGTGTATAGGAGAGAGAATTTCGGAATGCTGAGTGATGAAGATCTCACCTGTAAATGTCTAGTTTTCTCAGTCTCGAGCTCTCCACTGGAATCCCTCCGTTATGTAATATAAAATATATATAAATATCCCGGTGTTTCTGGATTATAAAACGAGCCCCTGGAACTGCGCTTGCGCTAAGATATTTATCACACCGCTGCCCGGAGCGCCGCACGTGCTGCCGGTGACAGATAACTGGCGAGCGCGCGCGCCTCCTCCACCACCAACGCCTCCTCCTCCGCTGACCACGCCCACCGGAGCTCGGAAAGGGTTTGAGGGCGTGGTTACTGCTCGAACGCGTCTCTGAGGAGTTCATGAATATTCATTACGTATAAACGACTTTCAAACAGCGATACAATGTTACGTGCGTTAGTTTGGAAAAATCTTCTAATTAAGTGTTTTTTTCATTAGTGGTGCTGTTTTTAAATTTATACATTAACACGGAAGAATCCAAACTAAGAAAGAACACGTATGAAATTCTGTAGTAAACAAAAACATGTTAAAGAACCAGAATATGTTTTATACACAGTCGACTCACGATCATTCGCGACAATTTTGCGGGTTCTCGTTTTGGAACGTAACAAACAGCAAGTTGTGGATTATCTTAAAATTGGCGGGAATCCGCAGCGGGACCAAATGTTCAGGAACGTTAGGAATAACATTTTAAACTGTTTTTGATAACAAATTTTTGTTATTAACAACAATTATTATTATTGTATCATTATTGTATCCGGGGACCACAGTATTCAGCTGTCCAAAGTAGCATTATTTATCTTTGAATCCAGATTTACACACTCAAGATTCTCTCATCAGATTCACGAGGTCGTCACCTGGAATGGGTTTCAGGTCACAGGTGTGTCTTATAAAGAGCTCATTTGTGACGTTTCTCGCCTTCGTACTGAGCTGTAGAGCATCAGTTGTCTTGTGCATTTTAAAAAAATGTGATTCAATGTTCCTATAAGTGCTGCTACAAACACTGTACAAATCCATATTATGGCAAGAAACACTCAGTTAAGGAAACAGAAAAGATCCATCATTACTTTAAGAAATGAAGGTCAGTCAATCCAAAACATTTCAAGAACTTTAAATGTATCTCCAAGTGCAGTCTCTAAAACTATCAAATACTATGATGAAACAGGTTCTCATGAGGACTGTCTTGGAAAAAAAAGACCAAGAGCTACCTCTGCTGCAGAGGATAAGTTTATTAGAATTACCAGCTTCCAAAGCCGTAGATGTACATAAATGCTTCTCGGAGTTGAAGTAGCAGACATATTTCAACCTCCACTGTTCAGACACACTGCATGAGTCAGACTTTCATGTAGCAACTGCCTTAAAAAAACATTACTTCAGAAGAACAACAAGCAGAAGAGACTTGCTTGGGTCAAGAAAGACAGGAATGGACATACGATCAATGGAAACTGTCCTTTGGTTTGAAGCCCAAGTTTAAGATTTTTGGTTCAAATGGTGAACAGACGGTTCCTGAGTGTGTGGTTCCCGCTGTGAAGAATGGAGTTAAACATTGTTGGTGATGTTAAAATTGAGGACACACATAACCAGCATGATGACCACAGCATTCTGCAGCAACATGCCATCTCATCTGGGTTGTATTTATTGGATCTTTTGTTTTTCACTGGACAACATCCCAAATATACCTTTAGGTTCTATAAGAGATATTTGCTCAAGAAGGAGAGTGATGGAGTGCTGCAGTAGATGACCTGGATTTACAATCACTCCATCCAAATCCAGGTGAGATGGTTTGAGATGAGTTGGACCAGAAAGTGAAAGAAAACCAGTCAACAAGCACTCAACACCTCTGTGAACACCTTAAGATTGTTGGAAACACATTCCAGGTGAAGACCTCATGAGGCTGACTGAGAGAATGCCAAGAGTTTGCCAAACTTTCATCAAAGCTAAATGGAGCTTCTTGTTTTTGTTTACTACATAATTCCATACGTGTTTTTTCATATTTAGGATTCTTCGGTTTAATGTATAATGTTGAAAATAATCAAAATAAAGTAAACCTGCTGAAGGAGGAGGCGTGTCCAAACTTCTGTCCGGTACTGTATCTTTAAATAACTCGACATAATAATTAGAATGAATATAATAATATATTTGTAATGGTTTTATGCTTGAAAACATTAAAAGAAGGAGTAGAAATGTCTCCACTTTGACCTTTATTAACATTCCAGCATATATGAATAAACATGAAAATGTAAATTCTGGAATAAACGTGTCACCAAATTCCCTCTTTTCTGCTCTCAGGGGGTCCAGGAGACGACCCTGATGGCGGTGGCAGCGGCTCTCTGGATGATGGAGGCGGGGTGGCAGAGTCGTTCCTCCAGCTGAGGCAGGTTGTGGATGAGTTGCGCTCGGCCGCTGGGGGCCTGAGCCAGGCAGGTGAGGGCACGGAGAGCGTAAGCACATGACGCTACGTCCTCGCTATCTATCAAACGCAGCAGAAGAGGGACAGCACCGGCCTCCAGAGCCTGGTATTTACCTACACGTGATTAAACAGATACAGAGTGAGGGTTGGTGAGGGGACGAGCATTTATAGCTGCTATAACGTCAGTGACAACACGAACTACACAGTGTGTGTGTGTGTGTGTGTGTGTGTGTGTGTGTGTGTGTGTGTTGACCTTGGGTGATGATGGAGGTGTACATCAGCGCTCCGGCGGCGTTGGATCTGACCTCCGTTTCGTCGTCAGAGAGCAGCTTCACCAACACGGGGACGACCTTCTCCTCACACACCCTCACCTTTCCCTCCGCAGGGACACTGCACAGGGAGAAAACACAGAGATGATGGAGAGAATAAATAAATGAGAGAGGAAGAAAACAGCCAGGAGATGAGAAGAGGAAAGAGGAGGAGCAGGAAATGAATGGAGGAGGAAAAGACAGAGGGAGACTGAAAAGCATATGGAAAATCGAGAGGTTCGTAGTGAGAGAAAAAAATAGAAAATGAGTGGAAATAATATTTAGAGAAGAGAAGAGAAGAGAAGAGAAGAGAAGAGAAGAGAGAAGGAAATGGGGAGACAGACAGACAGAAAGCCAGAGGAAGGAGAATATGGAAGAAAGAGGTTTCAGATCAGTGTGTAATTGAACAATGTGGTTTATATGATTAGGGGTGTGGCTGTAGGCGGAGCTTGCAGATGGCAGAAGATTCTTAAAGGCATGAGCGGAGCTTGATGGATCTGGGTGGAGCTTGTTGAATGGCAGCCACAGTGAAGATTACAGAAGGTTCTAGTGCACAATACCGTATTTACAGCCAAAATTCTAGGTGTAAGTGTATGCTGAAAGGTGTGGTTCTGGGCGGAGCTTGGTAATGATGGGCGGAGCTTACCTGATGGCCATGGTGGCCGCAGAAGCCGCGCGGCGGATGTGTGCAGACGGGTGCTGCAGCTGCTCCTTCAGCACAGGCACGGCGTCACTGGCCAGCGCGGGACGAGCGTCCAGCCTCATGCAGCCGCTCAGCGTGGACAGGACGAGCTCCCTGATGATCTCACGCTCCACTGGGACCTTCATCACGAGCCTCGGCACCAGACCCAGAGAGCAGATGCTCGTCACACCTGCAGGAAACTCGGACATCATCTTAAACACACTGTGCACCTTCTCACGGCAGGCGTCCCACGGTTCGTCTATAAGCTCTGACAGGGGGCCGAGCATGTTGTTCTGCAGAACGCCTTCCCTACACACACACACACACACACACACACACACACACATACACACACATACACACACCTCGAATAAACACTTCCTGAATTCTCTCTGAAGCATCCTCTGAGTCAGTATCTCAGGTCAGCTCCAGCTCCTCACCTCCCCACGCTGTGTGTGACCAGCTGATGGAGCACCTCGCTGGTTTTCATCCTCACAAAGCCGTCCTGATCCTTCAGCAACACCTTCAGCCTCTCTAAACAACCTGAACACCAACAGACGCCATATTTACAGGTCAGAAATCATCACACCGACGATTTTATTACACACTCAACTGCAGGGCCTTTAGGACTCAATGTCTAGTCGTCCAGAAGATTCATTTACTCCCCTGAAGGATTTCAGACTTTTACAACACAAGAAAAAATGCAACATAAAGCATTTTCTATAAATGTATTGAATACAGAATAAAACCCCATAATAAGGTTATAAAGGTCGTGGTGAGCCATCGGTGTCAGAAATGCCTTATTTACTCTATCAGAAGTTTTTGATTTACATTTTAATTTATTTTTTTTATGAATATTTATTAAATTATTATTTAATAGTCCATTCTTTTCATTTCATAGCGTTTCTCCTGAATGTGCCGCCTCTAGGAGGGTCTGTTTACGTTGGAGTTTCTATCCAATCATCAATTTCATCATCACATCACGTTGAGTCACAATCTGTCTTGAGGCCTTCAAAGATGAACATTGTGGACGCTAGCAGCCTAACGTTCAATTTACTGTTGCTTTAACCAAAGAGATTTTGAGTAAACAAACACTAAACACCGGGGTCCTCTAGCAGGCGTCCGATAACATCAGCATTTTCATGTCCTTTGATCGGACGGTCAGAGAGCATCACTAATCAGAGCTCACAACCCGCATCTGTAGCAAACTGCACAACGACTGACAGAGGAGAAGAAACTGGTTTGGTTGCAGATGCACTTACAAGGACATTTACAAGATGGACTTTTCATCAAAGGAGAATTTGACCAAAACTCTTCAAAACAGGTAAAAAAAAAAATAATAATAAAAATGTGATACTTTTTGTTTTTTCTTTTCTAAAAACACACAATTTGCCTTCATTTCAAATCCCCAGGAAAAGCAGCAGTAAGTCCATTTCTATCAATCTATCAATAAATAATTAAAATAAACCGTAAAAACTGCTGTTCTGGAGAATTAATCAAAATCTTCCGATTTAGCAGCAGTGTGGCGAAATCGTGTGAAGGTGATATGAAGGTGACGTGAAGGTGACGTGAAGGTGATATGAAGGTGATTTGAAGGTGATATAACGGTGATGTGAAGGTGATGTAACGGTGATGTGAAGGTGATGTAACGGTGATGTGAAGGTAGTACCATGATACAGGGCCTCGTAAGCTTTCTCCGGGTCGTGCAGCAGCTCACAGAGGGAACACAGCGCCATCTGGCGGATCTTCAGCTCTTCACACTGCAGCTCCTCCATCAGTCTCGGGAGCGCGCGCTTACCGAACGCCACCGGAGCGCGAGCCGGATCAATGTGCGTGGGCAGAAGCTCAGAAATCCGCGCCGTGGCCATCAGGAAAACTTCACACTTCTCTTCTACCCCGGAGTTTACACGCGTTCAGATACACAGAAATACTAAAGCTGGGAACTGATACAAACGAAATATGGGCGATTTAGATGTCACGTGACCCTAAAATACAGCCTAGAACTTTTTTTATTATTATTGGATTTTGTTCTGAATTCGCGTGAATGTACAGACAACAGTGTTATACTGCATAATTATTAAAATTCAATCAAACAGAACGTTTAATCTGCCGGAGTCTGGATTTCCAACACTTACTTGTTACTGCACTTCCTGTTTGTGACCGTTGCTACGCAACGACGCATGACGTCAGAACGCATCACGTGGATATCAGAAGTAATAAAAAAAAAAAATTTAATTTCAGAATGTATTACTTTGAACATTTATAATTCGAAGCTGTTTTATTTAACATACACGTGCACGTGGAAGTTTAAACGCCGGCATCTGATTGGCTCAGAAAACCCTTGCGTTTCTATTTAAGAGAAAATGAACACATTTCCAAAAAGAAATATTTAATGTTACACATTATTTTAATTCAATATACATGTCTTTTTAAAGATTTCTCTTTTTCAGGGAATCATTTAAAGGGAAAAAAAACATGAGAAAAAAAAGCATGTCTGAAAATCTGCTGTCAACAAAATAAGAGTAAATGATCAAATAGCTGTTTAGAAATGATTATTCAATGCAGATGTTTATATCAGAGCCGATCCTCATCCCTGTGTCGGAGAGATCTCAGGATCTGTATCCGTAGAGTTTGACGTGCAGGTCGATGAGCTGGCGGAGGAAACCGCGGTTGGGGATGATCCCTCTGCCCTGCTTCACCGTGTTGATGGCCTCCACCAGGGTCATGTTGTGCTTCATCATCAAATACGCCAACACGATGGAGGCCGAGCGACTCACGCCAACATGGCAGTGCACCAGGATTTTCCCTGCGATTGTGAGGCGTCAAAACACACTTCATACACTCGCCTCCAGCTACACACTTCATACACTCACCTCCAGATACACACTTCATACACTCGCCTCCAGATACACACTTCATACACTCGCCTCCAGATACACACTTCATACACTCGCCTACAGATACACACTTCATACACACACCTACAGATACACACTTTTAAATACACATTAGGGGTGAAGGGGAACTTATGGCCTTAATGATCGATCATCATGATGTGTTTATTTTTTTTTACCTCCTGTCCGGAGCGCGTTATGAATGAACTCTGCTCCTGTGTTAAAGTTGACGCTCATGTCATAGGCGGGAGAGTCGTGGGCTTCGATGCCCAGATACGTGATTCCCATTCCGGAGTAAAAGTTGTCTCCTCGCCTGGAGCTGTGAGCACAGTTCAACACATGGGTGAAGTTTTCCCTTCCAAGCCTGGCGCGATTTTCTGCGAAATCCCTGCAGAGCGAGGAGCGTGTTACAATCTCGGGTTCTGATTGGCTGCAGCGAACTACATTGTGTATTGTGTAGCTGCAAAGCAGTGCCACCTAGTGTTTAAAATAAGAATGAGGCCTGGCTTCTCACTTCTTACTCAAAAACATTCTCTTTCCACCCATCACACTTACATGTCTCCTATATAAAGTCTGGGCCAGACCTCGTTAGCAGGACTGTTGATCGATCTGCCGGAGAATAAAAGCTGCTCGACTCCCATCACCGCCAATGCCGGCGAGGTGAAATCGATCTCCGGCGAGCTCGTCCCGTTATATTTTGATCTGTAGGACATCTGGAGACGTGGATGACGTCGTGGATGAAACGGGAGAAGATATTTGTGATATTAATGATCCGGGGAAAATCTAAGCAAGTTGAGGTTTGAAGTTGTAGATCCTGGTGGTTGCTACATGCGCCCATGGGGGAGGGGGGGATATTTTAGGACTCAGACTTGGCTGGAGGTCAGTAATGATCAGACTGCGGCTTCGTAGCGGATCGCTTACATACACACAGACGCAGAGAAGCCTCCATAAACACGTTCACATCTTAAATCTTGTCTAGGAGTGTGTTCTAGAAGTCTACCTTCACGTTTTTGGAGTTTCCATCCTCAGAGGGATTGATTACGTTGTGCAGTAGGAGCTCCGTCACGCTGTGGTCAGAAACCAAGTAAATGGGGATTTTATACCGAGAAGTGCTCAGTGAAGGATATCTGGAAGTTGTAGGTCTGTCTAAGTGGTTTGGATGGAATCAGAAAGCAGGAGGTCGTTCAGGTGTGGCTGATCTTTTAACCCCTCGCACCTGAAACCTGGAGTTCACGTAAAAACAGTCCAAACTTCTGATCTTCACAGCCATAGAACCGAGAAGTCTGTTCCACGCTTTCTATCCCGTCTCTACACACCCATAACCGCTGCTGAAAAGTTTCTGCCCCCTTTCCAACTTCTCTTTCGATTTCTGTATAAATTTGACCAGACGACGAGAAAATTTGATAAATAACATAAAAACGTTGCAGTTTTTTACTTTCGGCGATCCAAAATCATACAATTTTATTGGTATTTTGTTTTAAATAAGGACGAATCGACTTTATGGAAATAAATCCATGAAAAATAAAGAACTGAAATTGGTCCCTGTATGGAGATCACTGGTAAAGTGTGTGAAATTTCTCTCCTTGCTTCATCTCACTGATGATGATGATGATGACCGTGTGAAGTTCCCCTGAAGACCAGACTCCAGCAGAGCGCAACCACACAAATGTACGTTGTTTACGACTCATGTGTTTCTCTTAAACGAAACAATGTCTCACATACTTTACGTCTCGACCTCCTGCGTACCTCTGTAACCTTTCGACAATACAAACGACAACCAAACACCACGCCTTCAGGACTTGTGTAGTTTATTGTAAGCCGTGTGTGCGCGCGCGCGTGTGTGTGCACGTGTTATGGCCCATATGGTCGTGTGTTCAGACCCATGCACTACACTCTCAGCAAGCACTTATTTGGTCCTGTGCTTTTCAGCGTGTGTTGTTTATGTACAAGTCACGTACAAATATACTCTTTATGTGTAAAGTTTGTGTACAGGTTTTTTTTTATCCAGGTGTTTACAGGAAGAGATATTTACAGAGAGAGAGAGAGAGAGAGAGAGAGAGAGGGGAAAGAACAGAGAGAGAGAGAACTCATAACAACAAAATCAGACCAGCAGAGGGACATGCAGAACTCTCGGGTACAAAAAGCACCTGGGGACGACGTGGCACAGAGCGTCCACGGTTCTAAAGCGTCCGTACCAACGGAGGAGGAGGAGGAAGAAGACTGTGGGTGAGAGTTCATGCCCATCGTTGATACAAAACACAGACAATTCGGGAGGCGGCTTAAAAAAAGCAGTCATCTGGAGTTTGTCCTTTTTTTGTCTGGTTGTTTTTTGATGCTTCGTCTGTTCACCGAGAAGAAAAAACGAAACAAAAACACAAGATATCCAGTGAACACGTGAGAAAAGACGTCCGTGTCGTTTCGCAAAAATTCCAGACAGGATGCACGTCTGATCCAAACCAGAGCGATGACATCACCACCTGCTTAATCCCTTCAGGGTTCGCTTTCTATTTTTACGTAACGTTTGAGACGTGATGTGACGACGGAGACGTAATAAACCTTCAGGCGAGAAAGTGACTTTTGTGTGTGTTTTTTTTTTTTTAAAGGAAAGTTCAGTCTTCCTCGTCTGCTCCCTCTTTTAATTATCATTTAAATACGAATGTCTACATTTATTACTGTAATGATTAAAAAAGGGCCCCAGCCGTAAACATGCGCGACCTTTGTGTTAGACGCAGACGGGACACGGGCTTTCGGATGAGATTTTAGTTTCGAGAGTGAAAGAGGAAAAACAACAACAAAAACGTGAGTATTGCCGTGCGTACACCTCACGTTTCGATTCGCACGTCTTACTAAAGAAAGAACCTGTGCAGAAAAATAAAATGCATCTAATCAGTGGATCTGGTGGAGATCCGGAGACTCATGTAGATGATGATCCCGTATCCGAGTGATCAACACTGATCAAAGGAAGTGCGTATTGTTTACGTATAGGGAAAGAGGGCGGGGCAATCAAAAAGCGGCTTGAAAACGCACCAATCAGGAAGGTGCTTCATGCTTATTCTTTATTCTAAACACAGTGACTTTTTATCTTCTCATTTCCCAGCGATGTTACGAGGCTGAGGTCAGAGCACAGAGGGTTAGGGGCCTTGCTCAAGGGCCCCAAAAGTGGCAGCTTGGAGATCCCAGGGCTTGAACCCACAACCTTGTGATCAGCACCCCAGAGCGTTACCCACTGATCTCCCAGCTGCCCCTGAGAACTCCACCACACTGTACAGTATTATTGGATGGAGAATGGAAGTGCACAGTGTTTGTAAGATCTACACAATTAAAGACGAAGCCGATTAACGCAATAAAACACACTCGGAACAGACGGCGTGAAGCATTGTACAGATAACGTGAGGTGTAAAAAAAAAATACAAGCTAAATTATTTATTGCTTTTCACATAAACAGCTCCGTCTGAATTCATAAACGAATTAAAAAAAACAAATACTATAAACGAAACTTGCTCGAGATGGTGGCAGACGTCTGGCTGGATGTGAGTGTGTGAGCACGTGTGTGTGTGTGTGTGTGTGTGTGTGGGCCCTAAAACGTATAGCTGATGGGCTCCAAAGATTCTTCAGATCAGTTACTGAGGAACAGCAGGTCAATGAGATTAGACGAGATCAGACGACAGATGCGGAAGCGAGTGATCGGATGGCAGTGTGTGTGCTGATGGATCGAGAAACGTGTGTGTTATAATCTGTACAATTTATAATCCTGACGTCCTGCAGGTGTTCAGGACGTGAAGAACAGAGTCGTTAACACAGACGAACATCTGCAGAGAAGGAAGCTGCGTTTACACACACACACACACAGACTCACACTCGCTCAGTTTGCGCTCTTTAGAAGGCCTTGTTCTCCAGACGGTCCAGAATGATCTGGATCTTCTGCACGGCCTCTTTGCGTGCCGAGCGCACGGCGTCTTGGCCGTTGGTCTCCACCGAGTCCAGGACCAGCAGTTCTTTGGTGAGCAGCTCTTCCAGACAGCGGTAGCTCTTATCCGTCTTTCTGCCCACGAACTCGTCGACATCCTCCTGAAGAAGGTGGACCCTGGACAGGACCTCCTGCACGCGAGCCAGGCCCAGGTTATCGCCGTTTGCGGGCTGAGGTGTGGGCGGAGGAGGAGGGTCGTTCTGCTGCGGCACCGGTGGTACCGGTTTGGGCTGGGTTCCTCCTCCGGAGGACGTTTTGTTGTAGATCTGAGGTGGGGCACTGAACTCCACTGGTTTGTTCGGAAGCGGGTTGGGGGCGGGGTTGGAGTTTGGCGTGCTGGGTCGAGGTTTTGGTTGGTTCCGGTTGTTCAGGTGACCTGGATATGGTGGTTCCTGAGGAAACGGGAGAAATGGCGATTATGACTTTATTTATCTATTAACCATTCAGTCTATCCATCATCCCTCCAACACTCTCTTAAACCACCCCCCCTCCATCTCTACCTCTCCATCCATCCCTGTATCTATTCACTGTTCCTCCATTCAGACAGCAGTATGGAAGCTGTGTGTGTGTGTGTACCTTGTGCTTGATGTGATCGTACGGAGGTGGGGCGGGGCCATGCCAGGGTGGAGGGTGTGGAGGTCGTGTGTGGTTGGGGTAGTGCGGTTGAGGTCCGTATGTGGCAGAATGAGGCCAGGATTCGGGTTGAGGGTGAGAGGGTACAGGCTGCTGGGTGGGGTAGGGGGCGTTAGGGGGGCAGCCATCTCCATAGGGTGGGTACGATCCGGGCGGGAATCCAGGAGCCTGAGAGAAGATTGCAGATAGAAAATAAACATCTCACACACACACACACACACACACACACACACACACACACACACACCAATCAGAAGAGTGAAGAGGGTAAGATGTTGGACTCACCCCTTGGCAGTGAGGAACGGGGTACGGAGGCTGAGGAGAGCTGGCCGGGGTTCGGTCCTGACTGTGGTACTGCGGCTGTCGTGGAGGAGGGATCTGATCGCTGCAGTAGAACGGATTGGACGGGTGGAGAACATTCGGTGGGTACTGACCTGGGTTGTAGACTCCGTTTGGATACGCCGGGATTCCCTGGAGAAGAGCCGAGTTCATCACTGAGGTTTGAACTTACAACCAACTGAGCGTGAAATGATGCGTGCGCTGAAATGGAACACCTTCTCCATTCCCTGATAAACGAGGTCCTGGAAATCGATCATATTCGGCCATCTTTAACGAGGCACTCGTTATCTAAATGCTCTCAGAGGAACGAGGATAGAGGAGGCTTCTGGGATGAGGATGGGTACCTGTGTCATATTTATGTATTCCAACCCAAAACATGCACAGTATTCATGAGTGTGTGTGCTTTTACAAAATACAGGTCCCAGGTGAGAAGGACATCTGGATCTTCAGACTTGAATATCATCATCATCATTGATTAATAAATTGGCTGTAAAGTGATTGTCAGTGAAGAAAGAAATGAAAAAAGCTTCACTTGAACCCTCCAGAGAAATCGGAATAAAATGGAGACTAGGTGTTGGAGTACCTGTGGATTGTACGCTGCTTGTCCGTTGATCTCGGTGCCGGGCGGGAAGGTGTTACTGTACGGCCCGGCTGGAGCAGGGTACCAGTAGTTGGGTGGATATCCACAATATGGAGTCGAGTCCTGCTAACACATATCAAACCCTGATTTTAGGATCAAACAGACATCATGCTGCATGTGCCTGTGAAAAGTGTGAAAACCCCTGGTCTTTATGATGTTTCAGAGACACAGCCATGTTCCTGATGTTTCTATGCAACAATCTCGTAACGGTCTGTAGAGTTCTCCAAACGTTCAGAACGAAAATAAAAGAACAAACATCTCAGAATAGAAGAGTGGAGAGAAACTATTCTGTACTGTTTCCTGAACGTAACTTATGGAGATTTTGCGATTCATTGCTCGCGCACGACTGGTTCCTCTGAGTCACATTAAAGACTCGTTTAAAACTAACAAATCGTCCCGTCACCATTTCTTACTTTCTTGTGATCCAGATCAGCAGTTCAGTAGGATTTAGGTGCAGGTGGTTCCTGATGAACGAGGAAAATGAGAGAGAGAGAGAGAGAGAGAGAGAGAGAGAGAGAGAGAGAGAGAGAGAGAGAGAGAGA
>JAAIIK010024812.1:11141-22870 GCA_014706435.1 Silurus glanis
AGAGGGTTTACTGAATAAATTAGTACATTACACACAAGTGTGTGTGTTTTCTTGTTGTTGCTGTGTACCTGCTGTGTATCTATTGTGTATCTGCTGTGTATCTAATGTGTATCTGTTGTGTACCCATTGTGTATCTGCTGTGTATCTGCTGTGCGTCTGCTGTGTGTCTGTTGTGTATCTGTTGTGTATCTGCTGTGAGTCTGTTGTGTATCTGCTGTGTATCTGTTGTGTATCTGCTGTGAGTCTGTTGTGTATCTGCTGTGTATCTGCTGTGTACCTGTTGTGTACCTGTTGTGTATCTGTTGTGTACCTGTTGTGTACCTGTTGTGTATCTGTTGTGTACCTGTTGTGTATCTGTTGTGTATCTGTTGTGTATCAGTGCTAAAAAATCTGATTCCCCCACAGTGTGTTCTCTGTGTACTGGTTCGAGTCCAGACAGTGTGGAGGAAACACCAAACTCATTCACAACTGGGTTCTTCTTATTTAGGAGTCTTAAACATTCCAGAAAGTTCCTCAAGATACAGATATTTGGTGGAAAGGTGAATAATGGAGAGATGTTGAGGTTGTTTCTTACCTGTTCTCCGGAGATCCTGCTCATGGCTTCCCACTCACGAGTCTTTTTTCTAAAGAAAGTCACTTCACCCCTGTGATTAGATCTCGGTGCTCCAGAGAACACAAGAGAAACATTGTCTCTCCGTCCTACTGCAACAGAGTAACCTAAACACACACACACACACACACACACACACACACACACACAGAGCCTGAAATCCACTTTATTACAGAACCAGTACAGTGTTTGCTCAGCTCCTGAGGTTCTACCTGCACCAACCACACGTTCAGAAATTTCAGTTCAGACAATCAGAATCATGTCCCTGTGCAGCAAACAGCAGACTGTACCATTGTATGAGTCATTCTGTAGTTTACTGTCTTCAATTTCAGTCTGAATGTCCCCAGATCCTGTAACCTCATACAGTGTTCCACGCCAATCATTAGTTCCGACTGCCCCCAGAATGAGAGTGTCCTAGAATACACAATTACACAACATGTTTATTTGTTTATATTTAGACCTTATTCCAGTTCATTAAAAAGTATTACATTATTATTTTTATCAATTGACAAATTAAAAAGTAAATGAACAGAACAAAAATCCAAATCAAATCATATTTGGTGTGACACTGTTTGGCTTTCAGCTCTTACACTTGCACTTATATTTGTAGGATCCGAGTCAGCGGTATGATGAACCAATTCTACTAAGCAGGAGCTGCTGATCATTAATTTTAAATGAATGTTGAAACCTAGTCATGAATTAAAACAGAAACAGCTGTGTGTGTGTGTGAGGAACAGCCAAACTCTGCTACAAAGGTGAGGTTGTAGAAGACTTAATGTAGCACATGAAAGACATCATGCTCACTTCCCTTCAAAATCAGATGTTCTGCAGTGCCATCAGCAAAGAACGTGAGGAAAACGGTGGGACCCAGGTAGACCATGTCCTGAAGATCTCCTGAGCCATCTTTGCTCTTCAGGACTGTTCTGAATGCACTGACTGGGACATGTTTAGGGAGGCTGCAACCAACAGTGACTTCACAGACTTGGAGGAGTTCACATCATCAGTGATTAGCTACATCGGCAAGTCCATTGATGACATGACCATCTCCAAGACCATCACTACACGCTCCAACCTGAAGCCGTGGCTGACCGTTAAGGTGCGTGCGCTGCTAAAATGGAGAGACTCCGCCTTCAGAGCAGGGAACAAGACGGCCTGCAGAACAGCAAGGGCCAAACTGTCCCGTGCCATTAGAGAGGTGAAGCGCGCACATGCCAAGAGAATCCACAGTTACTTCCAGGACAGCAGAGACACCCGGCGCATGTGGCAGGGCATCCAGGTGATCACGAACTACAAGACAACTTCACCCACTTATGACCGTGATGCCTCCCTCCCAGATGCACTGAACGACTTCTATGCCCGGTTTAAGGTCCAGAACAACATGGCGGCGAGGAAGACCATCCCTCCTCCCAGGGACCAGGTATTCTGTCTATCCACAGATGAAGTGAGGAAAACTATGCAGTGTCAACCCACGGAAGTCTGCTGGACCAGACAACATTCCTGCCAGAGTGCTCAGAACAGAACAGCTCGTGGATGTTTTTACTGACATCTTCAACATCTCCTTGAGCAGTAACTTGTTCCTACGTGCCTTGAGATGATGACCATCGTTCCCGTGCTGAAGAAGTCTACAGTCGCCTGCCTCAATGACTATCGTCCCGTTGCACTCAGACCCATCATAATGAAGTGCTATGAGAGGCTCATCATGAGGCACATCAAGACCCAGGTTCCACTCTCACTTGATCCCATGCAGTTTGCATATCGTCTAAATCACTCCACAGACGATGCCATCTCCACGACCCTTTATCTGGCCCTTACCCACCTGGACAATATGGACACTTGCATACGAATGCTGTTCATAGACTTCAGTTCAACGTTCAACACATTCATCCCTCAGCTCCTGATTGAGAAGCTGAGCCTACTGGGCACTTGAGCACTTGAGCACCTGAGCAACTGGATCCTGGACTTCCTGACTGGAAGACCTCAGTCAGTCCGGATCGGGAACAGCATCTCCAGAACCACCACACTGAGCACTGGGGCCCCCCCAGGGCTGTGTGCTCAGTCCACTGCTGTTCACTCTGCTGACTCATGACTGTGTAGCAATGCACAGCTCGAATCACATCGTCAAGTTCGCCGATGACATGACCGTGGTGGGTCTAATCAGCAAGAACAACGAGTCAGCATACAGAGAGGAGGTGCAACGGTTAACAGCCTGGTGTGGAGCTAACAACCTGTCTCTGAACGTTGACAAAACCAAAGAGATGGTTGTGGACTTCAGGAGAGCACAGAGTGACCAATCTCCACTGATTATTAATGGATCCTCAGTGGAGATCGTCAAAAGCACCAAATTCCTTGGTGTTCATCTGGCAGACAACCTCACCTGGTCACTCAACACCAGCTCCATCACGAAGAAAGCCCAGCAGCGTCTCTACTTCCTGAGAAGGCTGAGGAAAGCTCATCTCCCTCTCCCCATCATGACCATGTTCTACAGAGGGACCATTGAGAGCATCCTGAGCAGCTGCATCACTGCCTGGTTTGGGAACTGCACCGTCTCGGATCGCAAGACCCTACAGAGGATAGTGAGGACAGCTGAGAAGATCATCAGAGTCTCTCTCCCCTCTATCATGGACATTTACACCACACGCTGCATCCGCAAAGCAAACAGCATTGTGGATGACCACACACACCCCTCACACACACACACCACACACACCCCTCACACACACTCTTCACTCTCCTGCCATCAGGAAAACGGTTCCGAAGCATTCGGGCCGCCACATCAAGACTGTGCAACAGCTTCTTTCCTCAAGCCATCAGGCTTCTCAACACACAGAACTGAAACGGAACTCACACACACTCACTCACACACACACTCACTCACACACACACTCACTCAAATCTGTGTTACCGAACTGTACAACCTGGACTAAACACTTAACACACACTCATTACCCATCTCAATCCATTCCACCACCATTTATTTATTTATTATTATTTATACTTGACCGTACCACTCTCTTACTGCTGTCTTTTTTTTTTTTTTTTTTTTTTGCACCTTTCATTTTATTACACTGTTTACATGCTGTCTTTTGCACCTCTTGACTGCTGCTGTTTTTGCACTACATTGTTCTGGTTATACTCACTCCCAGGTATAGTTTTTAGGTTTACTGGTTGGCGCTATATTTGTTTTTTTTTTTTTGTCTTGTCTTGTTTCGTGTTGTCTGTCTGCACTGTCTGTCTGTACTGTTTTTTGTCTGCACTGTTTGCACTAGGTTGCACTCGATGCACTTTATGTAGCTTTGTGTTGTGTTGTAGCTCTATGTTGTTTAGTGTAGCACCAGGGTTCCGGAGGAACGTTGTCTCGTTTTTACTGTGTACCGTGTACCACTGTGTATAGTAGAAATGACAATAAAAGCCTCTTGACTTGACTTGACTTGAAATGCATATACTTGATTGCAGCTGTTTTGCATAACTTTTTGTGTTTACATTTTGTGTTAAAAAAATGTAGAACCATGGGAGAACCATTTGAACGTGTGTTAGTAGATTGTGTTGGACCGTTACTGAAGTCACCGAAGTTACCGACGTCAATGTCGGGTCACCAGTTTTTACTCATGATTATGTCCCATGACACATTTTCCAGAGGTGATCCACTTACGTCGTATTACTGCTCCAATTGTAATTGAAGCGTTTTTCTCCAATTTTTCTCCACTGTTGGATTACCTAAGCTGATTCAGTGAGATCAAGGTACGAATTTTGTTTCTAAAGGTTTTACACAGGCTATGAGGATGTAAGAGATCAAACATCTAGTTTCTAGTCCTTGTCATCCAGAGTCCCAGGGTGCTCTCGAGCATTTTCACCAGTCATTATAATCAATGTTTGGACAGTGGTAGAGATGGGATGAAGGTGTAACCCTGGTATTATTTGCGGGTGTAAAGCTGTACATGATTCTCTTTGGTTTAGTCCAGCAGAACTGGTTTTTGGACATGTGGTATGTGGACCTTTACATGTGCTCATAAAATCTTTTATGTCTGGTAGTTCTGGTGGAAAGTCAACAAATCTCTTGGACTATGTGTATAGGCACTCCTTGTGTGTGTACGTATACTTGGTAATAAAGCTATTTCTGATTCTGATAGCTTTCATGAGAAGCTACATAATATGTGGGAAGTTTGTAAAGAACTCACTTTCTCTCAACTAGGTTTTTTGGTCTGTATGTTGTGGAGATAAACTAAGCAAAGTCTTCTTTTTCTTCTTTTGGCTGCTCCTATTATCGCTCTCCACAGCAGATCATCCATCTCCATACCCCCCTGTCCTCTACATCTGTCTCTTTCAAACCAACTACCTGCATGTCTTCACTCACCACATCCATAAACCTCCTCCTTGGTCTTCCTCTTTTCCTCCTTCCTGGTGTCTCCATTCTCAGCATTCTCCTACTGATATACCCCATGTCCCTCCTCTGCACATGTTCAAACCATCTCAATCTCACCTCCCTCACCTTGTCTCCAAAACGTCCTACATGCGCTGTCCCTCTAATAAACTCATTTCTAATCCTGTCCATCGTCGTCACTCCCAATGAACATCTCAACATCTTCAGCTCTGCTACCTCCAGCTCCACCTCCTGTCTTTTACTCAATGCCACTGTCTCTAAACCTACAACATCTCAGTTCTCACCACAGTCCTATAAACTTTCCCTTTCACTCTCACAGATACTCTTCTATCACAAATCACTCCTGCTATCACTCTTCTCCACCCACTCCACCCTGCCTGCACTCTTTTCTTCACTTCTCTAACACACTCTGCATTACTTTAGTTTCAAGATGGCTCCGGTGAGGTCGGCTGCGGTCACGACTGCTCCGGCTACGTTTTCTCTTTTTTTGTTTATTTTATACTTTTATTTAATTAGTTACAGTTCCATCTACACAAGATGGACATCATTAGGTATGACAGAGACACTCTTATATCTATTGGTGTACAATGCACTCACCTTTCGCCATTTTTAAACCCGGACCCATGCTGGCCGAGCGAGATCCTGAGGGAGAACAAAGGATGCGACCCGTACCGGCGTCCGTGAGGGAAACGAGCTGGCGTTAGGAACAGGCTGAGGGCACGCACACACCGCGTTCCCTTACCTAGTATCCTGTTAGCCAACGCCCAGTCACTGGAGAACAAGCTCAACGACCTCAGGGCAAGGGTGAAGTTCAAGAGGGACATTCGGGACTGCAACCTTTTCTGCTTCACCGAGACATGGCTGAACCCAGCGGTACCGGACCACGCCATCCAGCCGGCCGAGTTTTTCTTGGTTTACCGCATGGACAGAACACTGGGGTTGGGGAAGTCAAGAGGATTTGGAGTGTGTCTGATGGTGAACAACCACTGGTGCAACAGCGCGAGCATCGTTCCTCTTTCACGCTCCTGCACACCAAATCTGGAACTACTGACCATCAAATGCCGGCCCTTTTATCTACCTCAGGAATTCAGCTCGGTCATAGTCAGTGCCGTTTATATTCCACCTCAAGCGGACACGGACACTGCAGTATGGGACTTACACGAGACACTAACTCTTCACCAAACACAGCATCGGGACGCTGCGCTCATTGTGGTGGGAGATTTTAACAGTGCCAACCTCAAGCGCGCACTACCAAACCTTAATCAGCACATCACCTGCCCCACCAGGGGCGAAAGGACACTGAACCACTGTTACACACCATTTAAGAACAGCTACAAGGCACAATCACGTCCACTGTTTGGGAAATCAGACCATGCCACCATCTTCCTCATGCCTGTATACAAAAAAAGGCTGAAACAGGGAGGTCGCGCGCTGGACTGACCAATTGGTGGCCGCTCTGCAGGATGCTTTAGATGATGCAGACTGGGACATGTTCAGGCACAGCTGAACAGATGATGACTTCAACATGTTTACGGAAGCGGTTGTGGGATTCATCGGGAAACTAGCGGATGATACGGTGCAAAAAAACTCTATTAGAACGTTTCCCAACCAGAAGCCGTGGGTGGATAAAACCATCCGCGACGCTCTGAGATCACGCTTTGCTGCCTAAAACATGGGGATCACCACCGGGAACATGGACATGGACGATTACAAGGCTGCATCTTACAGTGTTCGCAGAGCGATGAAGGAAGCAAAGTGGCGCTATGGGAGGAAACTACAGTCACAGTTCCAACATGGTGGCTCTCGGAGCCTGTGGCAGGGACTAAGAAACCTCACGGACTATAAAACACCATCTTCTAGAATGGGGAATGCGGACACTTCTCTGGCAGACGAGCTAAACATCTTTTACGCTCATTTCGAGGCTGCAGCTAACCACACTAGCGGCGCTAGCAGCACAAACAGCATGCACGCCGAGAGAGCCGGAGAGGTGAACACGTTTACCATCTCGGAGCATGACGTGAGGAGGGCATTCAAGAGAGTGAATACCAGGAAGGCAGCAGGACCAGATGGCATCACAGGTCGGGTTCTGAAAGCCTGCGCTGACCTGCTAGCACCGGTGTTCACTGAGATAACTGAGATCACTAACCTCTGACTGGAACAATCTGTTGTCCCCTCATGCTTCAAACAGTCCACCATTGTTCCTGTCCCAAAGAAACCCCAGCCCGCCTGCCTTAACGACTATCTCCCTGTAGCCTTGACCTCAGTAGTGATGAAGTGCTTTGAGAGACTGGTCAGAGACTTCATCACTGCATCACTACCAGACACACTGGATCCTCTACAGTTCGCATACCGCCCGAACCGTTCTACTGAGGACGCCATTCCTGGTCTTACTCCCTTTCCACTTGGTCTCCTGAACACACAACATATCTACCTTTCTCCTCTCCATCATATCAGCTCCCTCTCTCCCTTTACCAGTCATAGTACCAACATTTAAAGTACCAACCCGAACCTCTACTCTCCTACACTTTTCCTTTCCCTGCCGTCTCTGTAGACGTCTTCCTCCTCTCCTTCTCCAACAGTAGCACAATTTCCAACGGTACTCTGTCGGCTAACAATACCTGTGGCGGTCGTTGTTAACCCGGGCCTCGACCAATCCGGTATGAAATTCTTAATCGTGACCCGCATATTCGATTTGGCACGTTTTACGCTGGATGTCCTTCCTAACGCAACCCTCCCCATTTACCCGGGCTTGGGACTGGCACTAAGAGTGCACTGGCTTGTGCATCCCTAATGGCTGGGTTCATGTACAAATACAGTGTTAGGCCAAATAATAACAGGCAGGTGCCCACATGCTGTATCTGCACTAATGAATCAAGCTAAAATCACCTGTCACCTCTTCCTATTAGGGGAAATTGTTTAGCTACACTCACTGCCCCGAATGTTGTTTTACAACATGCTCCCGTTACAAACCCATTATTTTGTATGATGTCTGCAATGAATGAGGTTCCTTTAGAGGATGGAGATAAAGTGACCCATGATTGTGTTACGCTTACACATTCATCTCCAATAGCAATTGTGGAAACCCCACTGAATAATGTAGACTTTTGATTGTTTGTTGGTGGTTCTGCACATGTTATTGAAGGTGAGATGAGCAGGATATGCAGTTGCCACTGGTTCAGATATAGTAGCTTCTGGTCATCTCCCAGATCACTTCTCTGCACAAGCAGCAGAACTGATAGCACTATCTAGAGCATGTGTCAAACCCAAGGCCCGCGGTCCACATCTGGCCCGATGTACAATTATGTCCGGCGAGATGATTTTATAAAGATCTATTATTATTGTTATTAATGTCCCGGCGATATGAAGCGCTGATAACACAAACTACAGATCCCATAATGCAGCGCTTCAGCTGCCTTACCGAACTCTAGACTACCTGGGAACATTCCAGCGTCAATCAAGTCGAGCTTCTGTTGATGTATTTAACCCTATTGTACAGTTATTGTGAAACAGCGCCTCACAGTGGTGAAGAGAAAAGTTGACTCTGAGTAGATGTTTACTGACACTGGCGGTAAACACGTGTGTGTTATTAGTGGAGCGAATGTGACTGTAATTAAGGAATTGAATCTGAGACGGAACTACGAGACAAAACATCAGGAGAAGCTGAAAAACCTGAATGCAGAGCAGAAGATACAGAAAGTAGAAGAGTTAAAGAAGAAGCTGACATTTCAGCAGACGTTTTTCACCAGAGAACAATCCCAAAGTGAAGCTGGTGTGAAAACAGAGGAGAAATCAGAGGCACATCAGCCGCTTATTTACTGAGGGAGAGTTTCTGAAGAGCTGCATGATGAAGCTGTGAGATGTCTGGTGTTCCACAGGAGATATTTTTATGGAGAGCAAAATATTTTAAGTTATTTAAAGTTTAAGATTATTTTTTATAAAATGGCATAAGAGCAAAGAAATCTGATTGTTTTGATTTGTTGTTATTTTAACGTTTACTTAAAAGCACAATTTTTATTGATTTGTTCAGGGTTTATTTGCAGCATGTTCATATTTCTAACTTGTATAATTTTGACAGGAGATATTTTTATGGAGAGCAAATTATTTAAAGTTATTTAAAGTTTAAGTTGATTTATTCTGGAATAATTTTCCTGTCTGTTTTTATTCATATGTATGTTAAAAAAACATTTCGTTTTAGTGTGTTCAATAAATGTTTATCCTGTTCAGCCTGTGACCTAAAGTGTGCTTTGAGTTTTGGCCCCTGTGCAGTTGAGTTTGTCCCTGATATAGAGCATGCACAATAAATTCAGGATCAACTCCTAGCATCTGTAATGACTATAGATATGCTTTTGGAGTCGTTTATGATTTTGAAAATGCATGTCAGAGTAGTCCATTTTTAACATCTTCTGGCTCTCCTATCAAACATGCTAAATTACTCAGGGCCATAATGTTTTCTATAACTCTTTTCCAAACAGCTAGCAGTGATGAAGGTAAAGGCACATCTTACATCTGACACATCTTACATCCGTAGACTACATCTCAATGCCTCAATGTAAAGGAAAGACTGATGTCCTAGTAGTTGTAGACAAATTCTCCAGAAGGACCAAGGCCTATCCTACAGGGCGAACCACTGCCACACACACAGACAAATAGTTCTTCAATGATTACATCCCTAGATGGGGTTTGCTTGAGTCAGTAGACTCAGACCAGGGCACACATTTTACAGGAGAAGTAGTAAAGGAAGTAGCTAGAATGCTAAAAATGAGGTGAAATCTTCACTGTCCATATAGGCCTCAAGCATCAGGTCAAGTAGAACAGGCAAACAGGACAATTAAAATGAGGCTCAGCAAATGCACCATGAAGGTGTACAATGGGTGGAAGCCCTGCCAGCCGTATTATGTTGCATGAGAGAGCATCACCCAATCGGTCTATTGGACCAAGTCCACATGAAATCATTACAGGGCGCCCCATGTCAATGCCAGATGTTAGAGGTGTCAATGTACACATAGCCTCAAATGCTCTAAAAGCTTACTGTAAAAATCTCACCAAAGCAGTACAGAGTCTCAAAAACAGAGTAGCTGTTTGCTGGCAAGCCCCACCAGAGGGAGGGTATCAATACGGCCATTCAAAAGCAAATCCTAAGAACCTAGATGGCAGGGACCATACCAGGTATAGTTAGTCACAGATGCTGCAGTATTGTGTGGAGGAAAGAAAACTTCGACTCATGTTTCACACTGTAAAGTAGTTTCACCACCTACACCAGGGGTGTCAAACTCAAATTCACAAAATAAAAAACTGGGACGAAGTCACAGGCCAAAATCAATATTTTTTGAAAAATTGACTGCAATTGTGCATGTTTTCCGTCTCTCCAGATGTGTAATGTTGAACCTTTTCATATGGAAACAAACTTTAGTTTTGCATAAACATTGAATCTGGAACGATTCAATGTTTATGAACACTGCATTCCTCAGGCTCTGAGCTGAGCATCATGTCTGGGTTTAGGCTCTGAGCTGAGCATCATGTCTGGGTTTAGGCTCTGAGCTGAGCATCATGTCTGGGTTTAGGCTCTGAGCTGAGGAAATCCTCAGGATTGAGTGAAGGTGTTCATCAGTGAGACTCCTAAATGGTGTTTTGTTCATCTTCATCAAAGAGAACAGTTACACACACAGATATGTGCTGGTGAACACAGAGAGGATTTGAGCAGCTTGGGCACGGAGTTGGAGCAGTGTGTCGGGGAGGAAACATGGAAACTGTGCAGCACACACAGAGTCGTACTTTGACTTGAGCGTGTCTCTACACTGGAGTTCAATCAGCTCCATTTGGAGGTTGGTTGATGCGCTTTCCACGTCAACCACAAACGGATTACTGAGCAGATCAAATCTGCATTTCTGGGCTTTAAAGTCGGTAAATCTCCGGATAAATTCAGCGCTGAGTTTTTCAGCAGGCTTGACTGACGCACCAACGCACTGACAAAGCATTCTGGGATTTGTAGTATTAGCGGTGTATGCGCTATATACTGGTGGGCAGCTCTAATACACATTTGATATGATCCCGCAGGCCAAATATAATTACAGCCTGAGTTTGACACCCCTGACCTACACGGACAGATTAGGACACACGGACCAGTGAGGAGCCCTGGGAAGAACCAAAGTGCAATAGGCCTCGGGGTCCAACCCTGGGGTAAAGACTCCCTCATAGGTTTACCATTTTAAAAAGCTTAGCCCTACCTTAAGTGGTCCATAGGTGTCAGACTTTTTATTTATTTATTTTTCCTTTATTGATTTCTTCATTCAGGAACTACACCAATGCATGAATAAAACCACTATATGATCAACAGAAGCAAAACTAAGCATTGTAGATGTGAAATATTGCAGTGTAGAAGTGTAGGCTCTGCAATAAAGACATAAATATAGAAGTGTCCCGGTCTTCGCTGGAAAAAAGTTTACAACAGTACCTTGTCACTGGCAGCACTGAATCCGCTCTGAGACAGCTCGTTTATAAAGTTCCTGCCCTGAGCTCCTAAAAACACAAAGTCATTATTCATTAGTGACATTTAATTCTTTATTTCCATCTCCATCTTTTTCACACTTTCAGTTCAAATTAAAGCCCTCAAACATTTCTCTTTTATTCATCTTCATTCAACACAAGCAGAAAACCCAAACTGTACACTACTGCACCCAGAGACTGGTAGAATCTTCTCCTCTTTACCTCTTTCCTTTCATTTACATCATTCCTCCTCTTTAC
>JAAIIK010024816.1:11241-29348 GCA_014706435.1 Silurus glanis
TTTTACTCATTCACTCTTACTCTGTCACTCTTTTTCACTTTGCCCTTCTCTGTCTCTCTCTCTCTCTCTCTCTCTCTCTCTCACACGCTCTCTTTTACTCTTCTTTCTTTTTCTTTACTATCACTCCCTCTCATTCGCTCTCAACCTCTCCATCACTCACTCCTTCTCTCACTCCCTCTCCATCACTCCTTCTCACTTTCTTTGTTTTTCTCTCTCACTCCTTCTATCTCTCTCTCTCTCTCTCTCTCTGTCTCTCTCTCTCTCTCTCTCTCTCTCTCTCTCTGCCTCACTCACTCCTTCTCAATGTTTTCCATTTTTCTCTCTTTCTCTAGCGCGTTTACTCACTTTTTTACTCCTCTTCTCGTTCTCTCTGTTCTTTTTTTGGACAATCCTTCTCTCACTCCATCAAACACCATTTCTCACTTTCAAAGTTTTGCTCTTTGACTCCTTCTTCCACTCCTTCTCTCAACCCTCATCACTCACACTTTCTCTCACTCCCTTTCTCAACCCCTTCTCTCACTCTCTCTTAACCCCTCCATCACCCACTCCTTCTCTCACTCCCTCATCACTCACACAATCTCTCACTCTCTCTCAACCCCTCCATCACTCACTCCTTCTCTCACTCCCTCATCACTCACACAATCTATCACTCACTTCTTCTCTCACACTTTCTCTTAACCCCTCCATTACTTACTCCTTCTCTCAACTTCTCCATCACTCAATCCTTCTTTCACTTCATCAAACACCATTTCTCAGTTTTTCTCTCTGACTCCTTCATCCACTCCCTCTCTCAACCCTCATCACTCACATTTCCTCTCACTCCCTTTCTCAACCCCTTCTCTCACTTTCTCTCTCTCAACCGCTTTATCGCTCACTCCTTCTCTCACTCTTTCTCTTAACCTCTCCATTACTCACTCCTTCTCTCAACCCCTCCATCACTCACTACTTCTCTCACACTCTCTCTCAACCCCTTCATCACTCACTCCTTCTCTCACTCTTTCTCTTAACCTCTCTATTTCTCCCTCCTTCTCTCAACCCCTCCACCACTCACTCCTTCTCTCACTCTTTCTCTTAACCTCTCCATTACTCACTCCTTCTCTGAACCCCTCCATCACTCACTCCTTCTCTCCCACTCTCTCCCAACCCCCTTCATTAATTCCATCTCTCACTCCCTCTCTCAACTCCCATCACTCACTACTTCTCTCTCTCTCACATTCAGGTCAGGTCTTTCATAAAGCTCGGGTTTGGAGATGTGATTAAGTTCCGGCATGTTCTTATCTCATCCTCTCGTGTACGTTTGATCAGAGCGGATGAATCTGATGCTGAGGGAGGGGATGAGGAGTTGGGTGAGGTGAGCGCTCCTTGGGATTACCCCGTGCTGCTTTGCTCGGCCTCATCTCGCCGGATTAAGTTTATGAAAATATCCTTGCATTATTTTCTGGATGCTTATTGTATTAATATAGTCGTCCGTGTCCCTGCTGTCCTCTCGAGGCGATCTCCTGCTCAAACCAGTCGAGGTAATCTTCCCGAGGGTCAGCCTTCTGTCTGGATTACTCGCTATTATTTGTGTCCTTGTGTATTTATTTCTTTATTTCTGACCAAATCTATCTACACTATGTGGCCCAAAAGTATTGGGGCACCCGACCAAATCTATCTACACTATGTGGCACACTATTGGGGCACACTTTTCCAACCATATGTGGTTCTTCCACATTTCCCTTCACTCGGACTAGGAGAACCCTGTGAACAAAGCCAGCTCCATAAATATCTGTTTTCCATTAGTTGGAAGATCTCCTGCTATAGAGCTCAGAACGCCACCCCAATCCTCCTCACCTCACCTACATCAGTACCTGTATGAATTAGCAGAAGTCTTCCTAGAAGAATGGAGCTAATTAAAACAGCAAATCAGGACGAAATGTGGATATTTGAATCCTCTGCTCAAGTGTCCACAAAAATATGATATCTCACAAAGATATATCTCTACAAATCTCCACAAAATCTCTACAAATCTCCACAAAATCCCCAAAGATCTCTACAAATCTCCACAGATCTCTACAAATCTCCACAGATCTCTACAAATCTCCACAAAATCTCCACAGATCTCTACAAATCTCCACAGATCTCTACAAATCTTCACAAAATCTCCACAGATCTCTTCAAATCTCCACAAAATCTCCAGAAATTTTCATAAAATCTCTACAGATCTCTACAAATTTCCACAAAATCTCTACAAATCTTCACAAAATCTCCATAAAGTCATCTAGTGGAAAGAAGGAAGTGTATATGTCTATATATTTTGCTCAGGTGCCCACCAACTTTTGGGTTTTCAATGTTTTTCAGGTGTCTGTAGTGTTTTTACATTATTAAGGAGTCTCCAGTGTCAGTACATGAGACCTTTTTTTAAAACAAAAACGTTTTTAGGACTTTCTAGAACAAGAAACTTATTGAAAAAAAAACTTCATCTTGAATTCTGGTCCTACAACCTCCAGCGTTTCTGAGAGTCTTATGATTTCTATTCATGACACTCCTTGTCATCTCAGAGCGTATGTCCTTCACAAGGCTAGAAATCGTTCTATTAAGACACATCGTTTCAGGACAGAAAGTTGTCCTGCTCCTTGCTTCTGTCCTGCCCGTGCGTTCATTCCCCCCTATTACCCGATTGTTGGGTATTACGTAATAAGAAAAAGGACAGGCTCGTATTTGAAGTCTGATCTATTTCCTGAAACAGGAGGTCCAATACCAGTGCCAGGGTGGTGAGACAACATGTCGAGCGAAGACTTTGACCTGAAAATCAAGGGTACATTCTGACCATGTTCCAAAATAAATGCTAGCAATGGCTTTTCAGGTGATTTCACTTTATGCAGAAGTGATTAAACAAAAGAAATATATATATATATATATATATATATATATATATATATATATATATATATATATATATATATATATATTAATTTAAAAGAGATTCATATATGTCTGTATGTTTCCTCCCCATTTGCAGTTGTTATAAGCTCCACTCTTATGGGAAGATGTTCCACTAGATTTTGTGGAGATTTTGAAAAGATTCGTGCTCATTCAGAAACAATGTGAGGTGAGGAAGCCTGAGGTCCCAATTTAATTCATCTCAGTTGGGTTGAAGTTCTTTAGCAGACGATTTTCCACATCTTCCAACTCCTGGAAAGCAGATCTTCATGGAGCTGACTTTGTGAACTGGGTCAGGCTGGAACACATTTGGGTCTCCTAGTTCAAGTGAATCGAAAAATCTCATACTACCACATCCAGAGTCTTTGGCTGGAAAAGTCAGGTGTCCTAATACTTTTTGTCCATGTAATGTATTTTAAAATGAGAGATTTTAAATTCATTTTAAAGGTGGAAAAGTTTCTTATATTTATGAATAAATGAATATCTCTGTATATTGGCACCTTTTCACAGTATTTTGCTAGTATCAGCATTAAAGATTTTTCTCCGTGACCCAGATGCACTACCCAGCACTGCTTATAGGAGGTAAAAAAAAAAAAATACCAACATGAAACCATGTCAACCTTTTAAGAAGCTCAGGAGTTAAAGAGGCTTTGGAGCCGAAAAGACGGAACATATTGAGCCGAGACAGAAGCGTGCTTGATTAATGGGCATGATAATCATCTCATCAAATCACTCTCACTTATTAAATCTTGTTTAATATCCAAATGAGGGCCCCCTTGAGCAGATTTAGTCAATTCTCCCCCCCCCCTTCTTTTAGCCCTGCGAGAGAACTCCAAGCCAAGCCACTTGGCTTTGCTAGCTAAATCCCGGCCTCTAAAAATGTCTTGTCTGTTCTCTTCCAGGAAAAAATATAGTGTGTCCTTCATTAGGATTTGTCTATAATCTCTAAATGGGGCTTTTTTGGAATAGAGTTCCAAAAAACTCCAGCTTCAGGCCATTGATACATCTTGCTACCAATGAGACAATCTATGGAAAGTCCTATTAAAATTATTGATTCAAATAAAAATTCCTCCTCCAAAAATATTCTCGACCGTGCCTCTGCTAAAAGCATTATTCACTGTCTCAATTTGACAATTAGAGTACAATCAGAAGTCATGAACAGGACCTCCGTTCAAGCAATTCCCCTCCGAAATCTCCATTCGAAAAAAGCCCCCCCCGAAGTCTCATCACGTAAGCCGTTCGCTTCTCCTTGATGTGACCCAGTGAAGCTTCCACCTCTCTCTGAAAAGAACAACATGCCATTGTCTTATTTACGGTCTGCATGTGTTGCACGGCATCTTCATGGCACAAAGGCCAAGTGACAAGCGCTTCTAAGAAGAAGAGGAAAATATCTCACCCCCCCTCCACCCCCAAGGGTTTGAATTATAGGTATCCTTCAATAGCTACAATCAAGTTGAACCCCCTTGCTAACACAGGCACACACCTCCCCCTATTCCCCCGAACTGATGTCACCCGGGCGGCAACTGGCGCAAGGTGACTGAAAGGGTATTGTGCATCTTCCGCAAGTGCCTTCCATTTCTCTCCATGTATTGTTGGAAAGCAGCTGTCGGCTACCTGGCCCTCACATGCCGTGTCTGTGCCGACGATCTTGGCAGCCTGAGCTTCAGGCTTCGGATACCAGAGCGAATCAGTTCTTAAAGATGACTCCTGGCCTCACATGAAGGGGTGGGGGGGTGAGGTTCGAGCTTTGGGGTGGGGGGGTGGGGGGGACAAAAGGCTTAAAGCTGCTGTCAGCAGAGCATGCATTGATGGAGAACAAAAGACATCCCATCGTCCTCTTCACTGCTGCCAGACACTTTTATTACAATGCCATGCATTCAGATCCTGAGGTCATATCTCAACAAAGGCTTGAATGTCACCTTTACCTGCTAAAAGCACCCTCATCGCTCACAGCACAACTCCCACAGCTTAGCAAGAACAAGAAAGGCGGAAGCATGCTTATCTGCCTACAGGAGCTCAGTCTTTCTTTCTTTCTTTCGTTCTGTCTTACTGTCTTTCTTCTATCTCTTTTTCTGTTCCTCCGGTTCCCTTTCTGAAAACAATAAAAACCCTCTCAGATGCACCTTGGTAAATGCGCCGATATTTTTAGCCAAGCTCTGAGGAGTGGTGCTCCTTTGTTTTCGAGGCCGGCATCCATATCCATTTCACGACAAATGAAATTCCTCCTTTGGACCTTTTGGCAGGCACAGTCAGGCCCGGGCCGACTAGGCCCGTGGCTCACTTCTCCCTCCCTGTCCCTCACACCTGTCCTTACCATCAGCCTCTTGTCTTAAGTCTGCGCCTCACGCAGCTCAAGGGGATCACTTTGCAGATGAAGCATACCATCTAATAGCGGCAGCACGGGAATTACACGGCTTGGCACGGGCCACACATCGCCACGCCGTAAAAAAGAAGCCCTCCGAGAGCACGGCGCAAATCCGCCTTGAAATGGCCTTGCTCGTGATGTCATGGACAAGGGCTTTAGAGCTCAAGGCGAACCTCTGAAGCTCGTTGAAAGCTGCGTGGCGTGTAATGGAAAGCTGAACTAATTACAACGCGGCATGGACTAGCTGTAGTTAGCAGAAACACAAACAGCTAACAACAAGGTGCAAAAGTTCGTCAGTAAAGGCTGTGGAAAAAAACGTTATACATAATTAAATTCAATTCAATTCAATTCTGATCATCATCACTGTACCCCGCAACATTGTATACCTGCTACAAATGGACATTCGGTGTAACCCAGATGAGGATGGGTTCCCTCTTGAGTCTGGTTCCTCTCAAGGTTTCTTCCTTATGCCATCTCGGGGAGTTTTTCCTTGCCACAGTCGCCACCGGCTTGCTCATCAGGGACAAACTTACTCATAAAGAACATATTCATTTTTAATCACTGCATTATCTGTGTAAAGCTGCTTTGAGACAATGTTCATTGTTAAAAGCGCTATACAAATAAAAATGAATTGAATTGAATTGAATTGAATTTTCCGCGTTTCATCTTTGACTTTAGTTTAACGGAAGCCATTCCATTTGCTATTTGTTTGCCAATGTAGATCTAACAAGTTCAACTAAACTAAGAAAAGCTAAAAAAAAATGCTGTGAAAACACGAACACAAGCGTTAGGTAACGTGTGAACCCTTCAAACCATGTGTTTTCTATGCTAACAGGCTGCATTTTGGGCTTAAATTAGCAAATTTTCAGAACTTTATATTTGTTTCAGCGAATATCACTGTGAGGAAAAAATTAAGAAATGAGAAGGAAGGAACTTGCTTATATCGTTTTTATGGTTCTCAGGAACATTTGAACGACGCTAGTACACGGTGAACATCAGACTCATGACAGGAATATTCTGGAATTTTAATACAAAATGCACTCACTAGACGAGTCATTCACAGATTTCATAAAAATGTCAAATATATAGTTTTCTATACACATTTGATTGGTATGTTCCACATTTAGCCCTCATTTTCTGTTATAATAAACGTTATTCTTCTGGGAAAGATGTTCCACTAGACTTTGTGGAGATTTAGTAGAGATTTTGTGGAGGTTTGGGCTCATATAGAGACAAGGGTGTTAAAGTAAGGTGCTGCCGTAGGAGGCCTGGGGTCACCACCCATTTTATCCCAAAGGTGTTTAATGGGGTTGGAGGTCTATAGCAGGAGATCTTCTACATCTTCCAACCCATGGAAAGCATGTCTTCATGAAGCAAGTTTAAATGTCCTAGTTCAAGTGAAGGGAAAAAACAAATGAAAAAGAAATTTCTTTATCGGAATATAAAAAGCGTATGATTGATGTTGTACACATTCGTGGCTGTAGTATAGAATCTCAAACAACTTTCTACAGCCCAATTTTTTTATCATTCCATTCTTTCTTTTCATTTCCATGAGTCGTGCATCTACTCATAGTTTCTTGCTCTAGCTTTTCAAAAGGCTCTTACAGAGCAAACTGCACCATAGCGAAAACATTCAACCACCTCCCTGTGACACGATTGGAGTGAAACTGGAGCAAGCTGACCCCCATCAGACCCAATCTACTGGGACGGGCACTGGAAGCACTGCTCTTCCTCCCTTTTCCTGCCTTTCTTTCTCTCCCTCTTTTCTGCCCCTCCACCTTCTGAGTGCCCTCCAACAAGGCCAGCTTTGTGAGGCTGTCTCTGCTTCGCGTGTTTTTGCCATTCGCCTCGTCTCTCTTTCTCTCTCTCTCTCTTTTTTCTTCTCCACTCCTCAGAAATGGAGGGTCCAGATCTCTCACATCTGAGAGGGTCTTAATTTGGACGCCAGTCCTGCTGGGGCCGCACTCCTTTTGTTCTTCAGTTCCCAGGACATCCCCCTCGAGTCCAAGAGATTCCCGGCACGTCGCCTCGTCCAGATTTTTCGGCAGAAATAAAAGCGACTGACGGCAGACTGATCTGTCCAACTGGAATCTTTGTCAAAAACATGGGGGGTGGGGTGGGGTAAGGGAGGTGGAAAATGGGCAGCAGAATGGTGGAACATGTTCTTACAGTATTGCAGAACTTAAGAAGATTCAGTAATGACTTTTTGGAACATGACAAATCAGATGAACTACAAACTAGTGAAACTTGAAGGCAGTTTGCTACTTCATACTCAATTTTGCGCTATATTAGCGTATTTTTCTTACCAAACATTAGCCGAAACGCTATCAATTTCACACCATGAATGGGTCTAATTCTGAAGTTTCATGCAAGCCTGTGACTTGGAATTTATAACTTCTGACTAGAAAAAATCACAAGGAAATAACTCTATTCAACTTGTAATTCCTGGACAGGAACCCAATGCTGTTTATCAACATTAGCATCGACATTAGGTGTCTATGTTTTATACCCTCTATGTCTAATTTGTAGCTCATTCTTATTTCCATGTTAAGTGAAACGAAGTTATATCTCATCCGGAGTCAAATTTTTCACAATTCTTTATTATTCTTTAGAATTTTTGACTATTTCAACACAGAGCAATCACATATAAAGTTGTATTACATTGGAATTGTGTTGATCACATGACAAATCATGTGTAATTCATCCTACCCCATTTTTTTTTACCTAGACTACGATAATGAAAGCTCTTTTTTCAAGATACATTACTACCCTACAATCTACACAGTAATTTAACCAAATATGGAGGACATTTGACTGCTAATGAGCTACTACTATAGCGCAAGACTCAACACCTTGGTGTGTACAGGAGTAATACAGGAATTACTGATCAATCATTTGACTAGATTG
Source organism: Silurus glanis (assembly GCA_014706435.1). Lineage (NCBI taxonomy): Eukaryota > Metazoa > Chordata > Actinopteri > Siluriformes > Siluridae > Silurus > Silurus glanis. The sequence continues at coordinate 19,436 of JAAIIK010024816.1, forward strand.
AAACTGGAGAATAAGGAAGAAAATCATTCCTAAGACTAGTTTTAAAATAATATTGTGTATAAAGGAAAGGTTAATAAATTAGCGCCGATTGAGAACTGAGAGCATCTGATAGCCAGCGTGACTACGACTGAGCTTAAGACATGACCTAAACATACAGGCCGAGAGTGGAATGACAATGGCTATTACACAATGCTTCCACAAATAGTCCTACAAGAATAGAGCCATGTAAACCTCTAAGTTGTCAAAGGCATCTATTTGGCATTCGGTGGAGGAGAAGAGAAAGCGGCGCACTCGTCGTTGATAATAGACTCAAGAAATCAAAACTTGTGCAGCTTTAGAAAGGCCTTAGTTGAGAGGGTATCATTTGTGTTTACAGCATTTGGCAGGCATTTTTACTTAGAATGAATTACAATTCTTATTTATACAACTGACCAGATAAGGGGTAAGAGCCTTGTTTGAGGGCCCAACAGTGGCATCTTGGTGGTGCTGAGATTTGAACATCCAATTTATAGTCCTAAACTGACTAACTCTACTCTTTGAGAGTAGTGATAAACATTCTTGCCACTAGGTGTCTCCACTTTCTCATGCGTCTGTCTGTGTGTGGCGGCCAGTGACAGGCTGTTAAGATGTCTGTTCCATGTCTTCAGAAGCTTGTTAAAGGCCAGTCGTGTGATCGTGAGAGCTACGAGGTGCGACACTCTATATTTAAACCTGCAGGAGCTCTCATCTACAGCCGGAAGGAGGAGAGAAGCCTTGAGCCTTTAATGACACAAGCCCTTTTAGGTTAAGCTAACAGCGGGGGTAGGGGTGTGAGGGGGGCTTGCAATCAAAGATTTATGAGAGTGAAGCTAGAGATACAAGGTGTCAGAGACAGGAAAAGAAAGAGACCAAGGAAAGGGAGGGCGAGAGGAAAGAATATGTCCGTTCGAGTGGAGTGAACGTGTCGGGGGTTATGGAGTGACATGTGTCACAGCTTCGTATTTTATGCACTGAAGTTCGTGAATACTTTACGGTTTCCATAGCAACCATATACACAGGCACGAGGTACGGCGGACCGCCAATTTACACAACCGGAAACCTAATAATAAATGTAATACGATGTTCGTTCAATTACGATTTTTGACAACAAGATGTTTGCCTTTTTTTAAGGAAGGAGTCTCTCATGCCACTCAAATAATTCTCCAGGTTCTTGGCAACAATTCGCAAGGTTTTTTGTTTGTCTTTTTGGAGACGATTGAGGCCATGGTGGCTAAACAGCTAAGGCTCTAAGTTACTGATCATTAGGATGAGCGTTCAAGCCCTGGCCCCTTGTGAAAGGCTCATACCACTCTCTGCTCCAAGAGTCACTTTGCGATCCAACCCCGACTTCCTAAGAAGTTTGATGCTGTATATGTGACAAATATAGACTGTTTCTTCTATATCTATGTCAGATTGATGAAAAAAACTGGCTGGTGTTGGACAGTAAGTTTACAGATGCTATAACGTAAGCGATAACAGGAACCGACGTTTCGCAATGTTAAACGAAATTCAAAATGAATAAAAAAAAAGGTTCGTTGTCACTGCAACATTATTAGCATATCTCCGATTACAGTCTGATATCTGTCCAAAGTGTTCTTTGCTAACATTTCAAAATGTTAATCAGTTTCTAGTCTCTTCAAAACAAGGAAACGATGGGGTTGATATTGTATAATCATGGTCCAAAAACACCTTCAAGAGGTTTAAGGAAGCACCAGTATTGCCCCCTTTCTGCAAGGTCCTTAACCTTTTTGCTCCAGAGGAGCTGTAATATTGTTGAACATCCCAAAACCCCCCACCCCACCAGCTTTGCAACATCGCTGTGCGGTAATGTACATGTGACAAGTAAATGCTCTTATTCAGATTAGTGGGAAATTGTGTCAAAACTTGCATTCATTGCATTAAAAATGAAGACTTTTCAATGAACCAATTTTCGGGGGGCCAATCAGCCACAATTTCAGCGAGTCGAACTGCGTGACTTCATTTAGTGCACATTGTGCCAGGCTGTAAGTGTGTAAACTACATTTACTACGTTTATAGACGCTTCTGCAGCGAGCAGGTGGCTGGGATATGTGCACGGGTGTGTAAGTTCAGATGTAGCGACAGATGGTGTTTGATAGCGGAGCAGACGGTTCGTGTCACACAATGATGCTGCCTCAGCCTTTCCCAAGGAGCCTTCGTGCTGCCTGCAGGACTGCGGGGGGGAAATGCACGATGTCGTGAGAAAGAGAAAGAGGAACAGAGAGTGAATCTGAGTGAACATTCGAAAGGAGGATAATCGTTGGCGGATTCAGAGATACCAACCCGCTCATGTCCCAATATTTACTCCAATGAGAGTGTAGCATCTGCTCTCGCTGGCCAGGCCTTGGGAGGGTCAAGGGTGAAGGTCAGAATCGAAGGGGAGCAAAGGGTTTGAAACTGCCTGCTTAGATTTTAATTACAATAAGAGCGCATGATTGGCTAATGAGAGACGAGCAGCCTGCGCTACAAAGCCTGAATGATTTTAAGGCGCTTAGACACTCAACATCTGACCCATAAACAGGGCCATTACTGCGAGATATATATAGCAAGTTTTAAGCCAATCCTTTCCACACTGCAGTGCCTTTCATTTCCTCTTGGACATTAGACTGTTTCCATATGGTCCACTCGAAGTTCTTACCTCCTAGTAATATATTTTAACGTTATTTGAATGGAAAGGATACGAAGTATTCAAATTGACTCATGCATAGAAATATTGGGTCACCTGACTTGTCCAGACATATACTGAGTATACTAGCCTGCAAGACCCTAACCTGATCCAGCATGGCGATACCTCTTTGCACAAAGCCAGCTCCAGGAAGATATGCTTTACATAGTTGTAGAGCTCTAACATCAACCCTCAACCCTGTTAAACACTTTTGGAATGAATTGGAAAGACCTTCTCACCTCACCTACATCAACATCACAAATGCAAATGGGCACAAATCTTCCCAGAAACGTGGAGCTAATTAAAAGAACAAATGGGGACTCAATGTGGAATGAGATGTTCCAAAAACTCCTATGGTCAGGTGCCCACAATCCTTTATACATATAGTTTATCTAGAGAACTTTCCAACAACTCTTAGTCTTTGAAGATTTTTTGTTCATGACGGGATGCCAGTCAGTCTGCATACACTGTTGCAATGTGAAATCTAGAAATTGCTATTTATAATAGCATGTCAGCTATGATGCCTGGAGCAGAGAAGGCTAAGGGCCCTTGCACATAGGCAGCTTGGTGGAGCAAGGGATGGAACCCCAAGCCGAAAGGAATAGACCATAAAATAATCCAAGACTGACACAACCCAAGCTCAGGATCAATCCAAGGATCCTGGAGCTGCGAGGTTGCAAAACTACACAATGACCAACGTATCACAAATTTGTGACAACCTGCATGAATCAGACCATTTGTGGGAATTTGTGGTAAAGGATTCAATTCACTAATTGGTCGCTGCAGCCATTCCTGACCTCATCACCTGGCACCGGATGAAACAAAGCTAGTTTGATGTTCTACATGATAAGCAGGTTCGCCCACCTTGGTAAAGCTGAACAATAGGATCTGGTAATGATGGCCAGTATGGAATTCTGCCAAGGCAAAGACAAGGCTGTGTCAAAACCCTAACTGACAGCAGGTATTTAAAACCCAACCGAATCGTACACCACGGGCCTGTGTGTTGTTTTTTTTTTTTTTCAATGCTTTGATCACATTGTCAGCGATTACGTCTCATTGTGCTCAATGTTACGAGAAAATAAAAATACGCCTTTTTCTAAAAGCCGCATGAAAAAAGCATGGAGATTATATGGAGTTGACTCGAAATGCTACGAGGTTCCTCATAAAAGCTTGGAAGTTCTGCAGCTTGGATTGCAGGAAAGTGTAATTTGAGTTGTTGGCCACGGATTCGTCCGATCTCTCGTCCCATCCAGTCTCATCGTTGCTTTCACCTTTTTCTTTGCTTGTTCACTCTCACTATGCCTCTTCATAGCTTCCTCTCTTTCTCTCTCTCTCTCATGAGGATGCATATATAAAGGTCTTTGAAACCATTGACAGTTGAAGTAAGATGAAAGATTTGGCGATTGTGTTGCACAATGTTAAAGACCACTCCTTCATCTCCCACAGAACCAAAAGGATCTTAAGATGAAAAGAGTATCTGAAAGAACAGTAACACAGTAACAGGTGGGGTCTTGCCTTTGTGTGCGGGTAAATATGCAATCTTGACTGCCTCGTCGTGTTTGCTCACAGTGCGGAGAGAGAGAGAGAGACAGAGAGAAAGAGAGAGAGAGAGAGAGAGAGAGAGAGAAAGGCCAGAGAATACACCTGGAAAGAGAAGAGAAACCCTGGGTTCACTTGAGAACCATTCGAAGCGTTCTTTGATCTCGAACCAATGTGCTTCAACTCGTCACCGGGAAAACCGTGACCACGGCTTACATTCAGGCAATGCATTTACACCTGCGACCTCATTCTGAAATGGAAAAATACAAGCCGAACAAACAGATTCGCAAAAATCCCCTCATCGTGTATTAAAGTCAAGTTCGACACCTAGTAAAGTCCACAAACTGAAAGCTAGCATCAAGACCCCCCAATTCCACTCCTCTGGGAAGATGTTCCACGAGATATGGTGGAGTTTTTAAGGAGAATTAGTGCTCATTTAGAGACAAAGGTGTTCATCAGGTACAGATGTAGCTGAGGAAGTAAGGAGGCCTAGGGTGGCGTTCCACTTCATCCCAAAGGTGTCCAAAAGGGTTAAAGATCTATAGCAGAAGATCGTCCACATCTTCCAACCTATGGAAAGTGTTGTTTTTCATGGAGATGGCTTTGTGCATCGTCATGCTGGAAGAGTTTCAGGTCTCAGAGTTCAAGCAAAAGGAGAAATTTCGTGCTGCCGCAATTCAAAGACGTCGTGTACAAATTGTGTGCCTCCAAGTTTGTAACAGTTTTGGACATACAAGTAATTTTTTTTTACTTTGTTAGATTTGTAAGAAGTGTTAGTATATAATTAATGTGACAGTACGCATGTACAATATTGCATTATAAACAGTATAATTATCATTTCTAGCTAAAGCTAGCTAAAACCAGGTGAAAAGAAACTTTTATGTTAAACACTTAACAATCTTTTTGTTTTTAAGTTTTAAATAAGTTTTAATGTACTTTTTAATTTGTAGTGTTAGCCTTTTTTTAAGTTAAAGTTTTTGTGTTCATTTTAAATGTATAAATGTTTATGCTTAAGCTTGTTTTTATGTTCATTATTTATGTACAATTTTTTTTATTAATTTTTATATTAAAAACATTGTGTTTGTTTATTTATGTTACACATTTTGTGTTCATTTTTTGTCAAAGTGTTCTGGATTTTGTATTCGTTTTTTGTCTTAGTGTAAGTGTTTATGTTAACGTGTGTATTAATATTGTTTATGTTAAAGTTTTACTGTTTATTTTTTTAATGTTGAAGCTTGTGTTACTTTTTCGTGAAAATTTTTTAAAATTTTTAAAGTTTTTATGTTAACGTTTTAAGTTTTGTGTTAGTGTTAAATCTTTTGTGTTGAAGTTTTTGTGTTAAAGTTTGTTTTTTTTTGTTGTGTGATTTATTAGCCACTTGTGTGAAAGATGACAACAGTGCAATCTTTAGTGTTACCACAGACAAAGTTGTACCTTTTCAAACAACTTCGTTTGAAAGTGTTTTTGAGAGGAAGGAAAAGCTGAAGCGCTAGCAGCTAGTCAGGTAACACAGGTGCTGCTTTTCCAAACCTGGTTATTTATACAAATGTGCTGCTCACAGCTTCCTGCCACAACTTGAAAACTTGCCTTTAGGGCCACAGCAGTGTGAGAGCAAGCAGCAAATACAACAATGCTAACAAAGGAGAAGATACACTGGAGATTTTCTTTTCTTTTTTATGTAGAAGCTCCTCACATGCTCGCTGCTGATTGGTTATTGGGCCCTGTAGGTGTTGAGTTTGAATGTTTGAAAAGTCTGACAGGAATTCTTTTTTATTTGTGCAAAATTTTATTAAATTGAAAAGAATTAATCTATAGTTTAATGTAATAAAATGATATAAATAAATTTATATGCATTAAAATTGCCAAAAGTTTGTGGACACCTGATAGTAAGATTGGTAAGATGCTTTTTGAACATCCAACAATAGGTTTGAGGTCAGAGCTAGAACCAAATGTCGATGTAGAGAATTTGACGTTACTGTAGCTGAACAATAAGTAAAATAACAACGCAACAGAAAATTTCTCTTCACAACATTGTGTCCAGTTAGCAATATGCAGGTGATGTACAATGTACAATACGGTGCACTGTATTGCTTTCTATGTTCATGTTGTGTATTTTGGATTTAATGCAATTTGTTGTGGTTTTGTTTTTATTGTGATTTCATCATTGGCTGTTTTTTCCCAAAATTTTGTTCCATTTCCTTGATTTGCTGTGTTTTTGGTTTTGTTGTGATTTAATGATTTGTTGTCCTTCCCTGATAATATTGTGTTCTTGATTTGTTGTGTGTTTGTTTTTGTTGTGTTTTCGGTTTTGTTACATTTTTCCAGATTTGTTGTGTCATTTGTTTTGTTGCATTTTGCAGATTTGTTGTGCTTTCTTGATTCGTTGTTTTTTTTACTGATTATTATAATTATTGTGTTTGTCTAGTTGCATTTTGCAGATTTGTTGTGGGTTTTTTTTTTGAGTCGTAGAGACACTTGATTGGATTGAGATCTGCGGCCAACTTGAACTCTATGCCATGTTCCTCAAACCGTTCCTGAAAAATGTATTGCAGTGTGGATTGGCTAAAGAAAAGGACTCTTTGTTCTGTGTTTTGTTTTCGCTGTTGTTGTGCGCTTGCATTTGTTGTGTTTTTTTTGTCTTTACAAAAGTCAATTCTCGATTGATTTCACGTCTTGTAAATATATATTTTTTTACTTTTATATGTATGTTACTTTTAATATTTTTATTGATTCTATAAACAGCTGTTGTAAAACCAATGGATGAAACACAAAAAAAGGAGTCGTCATTTCAAGTATATTTTCAGTCTTTATTTATTAAATAAAATCCAATGTCATTGCTTTCACTGAACAACAGGTAAGTGCAGGTTTTGTTTTTTGTTTTTTTGTTTTTTTCAATTCATATCCATACAGTACAAACTTTCAAATCCTAACATCCAAGAAAAATATAATAATAATAATAATAATAATAATAATAATAATAATAATAATAATAAATTGTATGTAGGGGTTGAATTGGTGTTTCCTCTGAAAACGTGGATGCTTTTTTTTTTTTCATTGTAGTTCAGTATTCAAGAAACAGCATCGAAATACTGAGCTAAATAGCACAAAAAAAAGCAAGAAAAAACACACACCTGCACACACACACTTGCATCATACGTCCTCGAACATTCCAAAAGATTCCTCTGGAATGACCAGTTGAAGGGCATTTGAATGTGTGTGTGTGTGTGTTTGTGTTTTCTGTGCAACCCAACAAACTGACCAAAAAGTAAAAGAAAAACAGGTTTTAAAGAGGGTGGGGTTATGGGTTATGATGCCCTTCAAAAATGTTGCGATTGGTGCATTGGGCTATCAATCAAAGCATATCTTGGACCCATAATATATGGAAGGAAAAGAGAAAAAATTAAATAAAAAATCCAGGTGCGAGGACTCTAGGGTCTATTCTAATGTAAAGTCTGTAATATAGTTTTGCATATAGTTAGAGATTTACATTTTGGAATAATAATTTATTTTCTTGCAATCATAGCATGAAACGAAAGAGAGGAAAAAAGAAAGAAAGGAAGTATAGAATGAAGAAAGAAAGAACAAAAGAAAAAGAAAAATAGAAAAAAAAAAAAAAAAAAAAAAACCTCCAAGTGCCAGTCTTACCCAAGCGGGAACAACGACGACGACGACGACAAGAACACCAACAGTAATAAAATAACAATAATAATAGAAATAATAATCATCATCATCAGCATCGTCATTCTATACACCCTATAAATGCAATGCCCACCAGAAAATACACACTTCAAAATGGTTCGATAAATGAGCGCCAAGACGTCAGTTATACCAGTCCGCTGAGTTGTTTGGCTTCGGTATTTCGAGATCTCGTGAGGATTACCCAGAATTCCAGGGCGGCCAAGCAAAAAAAGGGGAGTCGGGTAAAAAGCGTACTCTAGTGGGATCAAAGTTGCTTCAAAAAGATGAAACATGACAAAAAGAAAATGCAAACTAAAAGATGAGAAAGAAATTTTTCCAAAAATTTAACTAGATCACCCCAAGGGAAAAAAATCATGAAAGGTCAGGAATGCTACTTCATATGCCATACATTCAAAAAAAAAAACAAATGAAAAAAAAATATATTAAAAAAACTCAAATAATTAGGTGTAGTAGAGGAGGGTTTTTTTTTTTTTTGGTTGGGGTGGGTTTTAGGGGGTTACTCGTGGAGGAGCTCCTGGAGGCAGTTGGGAGATTTGAAGATCTCTGGAACCTCCGAGTCCAGCTTGCAGATGACTTTATAGATGGCCTTCTTCCAGGACGGGTCCACGTCTTTCCCGGCCACGATGGCATTGAAGAACTCGCGCAGCGTGATCTGAGCCACCTCCAGGAAACGTTCGGGAACCTGCAGGGAGAGCAAAAGAGGAATCATGAGGGGCGACTCATGTTAAGTTGTACTGTCTAATTTACATATTCAGATTTATGGAAGACGCCTTTATTCGGAGTGACTTATAACCGAGCAGTTAAGGTTTAAGGGCCTTGCTCAAGGGCCCAGCAGTGGCAGCTTGGTGCTGGTATTTGAACTTGTGACCTTCCGATCCAGAGTGCAATGCTTTAACCACCATGCTACCATCACCTCCCAACTCTCCTTGTTTGTTTTTTAGTATGTGTCTCTCAGAGGTCTCTACCACTAAGCAACAAAAATTGGCTTCTTTGATTTCTACTTGGGGTGCACAAATTTTTGCTCATCCATCTCAATCACCTCGAGCTACCAAAACAGCTTTACAAGACCTTTGAAAGTGTGCTGTGGTACCTGCAATCAAGCCATTAGGGGAACCTCTTTTACCTCTTGGAATTTGTGAGGTGGAGCCTCCATGAATAGAATTTGTTTGTCCCAGAAGTCCTAGAGATACTCGATTGGATTGAGATCTGGGGGCACCTTGAACTCTTTGTCAAGTTACTCAAACTGTTCCTAAACAATTTATTGCAGTGTGGGAGGTGAAGTCAGGGAGCTAAAAAAGGACACTGCCATTTGGGAACTCTGTTACCATGAAGGAGTAGCATTAAGGAGTAGGTCTTGCTGGAGTTCTGTAAGAATGTATAGGTGAAAAGTAACATCTACATTACTATTAGGATGCAGAAACTATAAAATCCATTTGTGGCCTTCATGTTGTCCCCTGTCTACCACCAAAAGCATCCTTACTGAGTCACTGAGGACATGTGTAGCCCCCAAGTGGACAGGTGGTCCAGGTTAATCTATGGAACCCCTCCCAGGGAAGTGTTGGCACCAGCATAAGGAGGCACTGTGATGCCATGGGTAATATTCTGCTGGAAAACCTTGGGTAGGCCTCCTGGATGTTCACCTACCTAAACATTCTTGCAGATCCCCCTGCACTTACACCCCTTTAAGTGGACACAGCAAAATAAAGCTTCAAGGTACCTCCAAGCTTCAAGGTACCTCCAAATTCTCAAGTCCATTGAGTGTCTATGGTACAAACAATCCTGATCCATGGAGGCTAAACCTCACCACTTACAGCACTTCTGTCTTGGTGTCAGGTACCACAGGACACCTTCATCGGTTCCAGACTGTAATGTGCCTGAGATATTTTGGTGACACGTGGTGGAACTACACAATATCAGGCAACTGGCTTAAATGTCATGGTGTATATATATATATATATATATATATATATATAT
>JAAIIK010024819.1:11241-29172 GCA_014706435.1 Silurus glanis
TTTTACTCATTCACTCTTACTCTGTCACTCTTTTTCACTTTGCCCTTCTCTGTCTCTCTCTCTCTCTCTCTCTCTCTCTCTCACACGCTCTCTTTTACTCTTCTTTCTTTTTCTTTACTATCACTCCCTCTCATTCGCTCTCAACCTCTCCATCACTCACTCCTTCTCTCACTCCCTCTCCATCACTCCTTCTCACTTTCTTTGTTTTTCTCTCTCACTCCTTCTATCTCTCTCTCTCTCTCTCTCTCTGTCTCTCTCTCTCTCTCTCTCTCTCTCTCTCTCTGCCTCACTCACTCCTTCTCAATGTTTTCCATTTTTCTCTCTTTCTCTAGCGCGTTTACTCACTTTTTTACTCCTCTTCTCGTTCTCTCTGTTCTTTTTTTGGACAATCCTTCTCTCACTCCATCAAACACCATTTCTCACTTTCAAAGTTTTGCTCTTTGACTCCTTCTTCCACTCCTTCTCTCAACCCTCATCACTCACACTTTCTCTCACTCCCTTTCTCAACCCCTTCTCTCACTCTCTCTTAACCCCTCCATCACCCACTCCTTCTCTCACTCCCTCATCACTCACACAATCTCTCACTCTCTCTCAACCCCTCCATCACTCACTCCTTCTCTCACTCCCTCATCACTCACACAATCTATCACTCACTTCTTCTCTCACACTTTCTCTTAACCCCTCCATTACTTACTCCTTCTCTCAACTTCTCCATCACTCAATCCTTCTTTCACTTCATCAAACACCATTTCTCAGTTTTTCTCTCTGACTCCTTCATCCACTCCCTCTCTCAACCCTCATCACTCACATTTCCTCTCACTCCCTTTCTCAACCCCTTCTCTCACTTTCTCTCTCTCAACCGCTTTATCGCTCACTCCTTCTCTCACTCTTTCTCTTAACCTCTCCATTACTCACTCCTTCTCTGAACCCCTCCATCACTCACTCCTTCTCTCCCACTCTCTCCCAACCCCCTTCATTAATTCCATCTCTCACTCCCTCTCTCAACTCCCATCACTCACTACTTCTCTCTCTCTCACATTCAGGTCAGGTCTTTCATAAAGCTCGGGTTTGGAGATGTGATTAAGTTCCGGCATGTTCTTATCTCATCCTCTCGTGTACGTTTGATCAGAGCGGATGAATCTGATGCTGAGGGAGGGGATGAGGAGTTGGGTGAGGTGAGCGCTCCTTGGGATTACCCCGTGCTGCTTTGCTCGGCCTCATCTCGCCGGATTAAGTTTATGAAAATATCCTTGCATTATTTTCTGGATGCTTATTGTATTAATATAGTCGTCCGTGTCCCTGCTGTCCTCTCGAGGCGATCTCCTGCTCAAACCAGTCGAGGTAATCTTCCCGAGGGTCAGCCTTCTGTCTGGATTACTCGCTATTATTTGTGTCCTTGTGTATTTATTTCTTTATTTCTGACCAAATCTATCTACACTATGTGGCCCAAAAGTATTGGGGCACCCGACCAAATCTATCTACACTATGTGGCACACTATTGGGGCACACTTTTCCAACCATATGTGGTTCTTCCACATTTCCCTTCACTCGGACTAGGAGAACCCTGTGAACAAAGCCAGCTCCATAAATATCTGTTTTCCATTAGTTGGAAGATCTCCTGCTATAGAGCTCAGAACGCCACCCCAATCCTCCTCACCTCACCTACATCAGTACCTGTATGAATTAGCAGAAGTCTTCCTAGAAGAATGGAGCTAATTAAAACAGCAAATCAGGACGAAATGTGGATATTTGAATCCTCTGCTCAAGTGTCCACAAAAATATGATATCTCACAAAGATATATCTCTACAAATCTCCACAAAATCTCTACAAATCTCCACAAAATCCCCAAAGATCTCTACAAATCTCCACAGATCTCTACAAATCTCCACAGATCTCTACAAATCTCCACAAAATCTCCACAGATCTCTACAAATCTCCACAGATCTCTACAAATCTTCACAAAATCTCCACAGATCTCTTCAAATCTCCACAAAATCTCCAGAAATTTTCATAAAATCTCTACAGATCTCTACAAATTTCCACAAAATCTCTACAAATCTTCACAAAATCTCCATAAAGTCATCTAGTGGAAAGAAGGAAGTGTATATGTCTATATATTTTGCTCAGGTGCCCACCAACTTTTGGGTTTTCAATGTTTTTCAGGTGTCTGTAGTGTTTTTACATTATTAAGGAGTCTCCAGTGTCAGTACATGAGACCTTTTTTTAAAACAAAAACGTTTTTAGGACTTTCTAGAACAAGAAACTTATTGAAAAAAAAACTTCATCTTGAATTCTGGTCCTACAACCTCCAGCGTTTCTGAGAGTCTTATGATTTCTATTCATGACACTCCTTGTCATCTCAGAGCGTATGTCCTTCACAAGGCTAGAAATCGTTCTATTAAGACACATCGTTTCAGGACAGAAAGTTGTCCTGCTCCTTGCTTCTGTCCTGCCCGTGCGTTCATTCCCCCCTATTACCCGATTGTTGGGTATTACGTAATAAGAAAAAGGACAGGCTCGTATTTGAAGTCTGATCTATTTCCTGAAACAGGAGGTCCAATACCAGTGCCAGGGTGGTGAGACAACATGTCGAGCGAAGACTTTGACCTGAAAATCAAGGGTACATTCTGACCATGTTCCAAAATAAATGCTAGCAATGGCTTTTCAGGTGATTTCACTTTATGCAGAAGTGATTAAACAAAAGAAATATATATATATATATATATATATATATATATATATATATATATATATATATATATATATATATATATTAATTTAAAAGAGATTCATATATGTCTGTATGTTTCCTCCCCATTTGCAGTTGTTATAAGCTCCACTCTTATGGGAAGATGTTCCACTAGATTTTGTGGAGATTTTGAAAAGATTCGTGCTCATTCAGAAACAATGTGAGGTGAGGAAGCCTGAGGTCCCAATTTAATTCATCTCAGTTGGGTTGAAGTTCTTTAGCAGACGGTTTTCCACATCTTCCAACTCCTGGAAAGCAGATCTTCATGGAGCTGACTTTGTGAACTGGGTCAGGCTGGAACACATTTGGGTCTCCTAGTTCAAGTGAATCGAAAAATCTCATACTACCACATCCAGAGTCTTTGGCTGGAAAAGTCAGGTGTCCTAATACTTTTTGTCCATGTAATGTATTTTAAAATGAGAGATTTTAAATTCATTTTAAAGGTGGAAAAGTTTCTTATATTTATGAATAAATGAATATCTCTGTATATTGGCACCTTTTCACAGTATTTTGCTAGTATCAGCATTAAAGATTTTTCTCCGTGACCCAGATGCACTACCCAGCACTGCTTATAGGAGGTAAAAAAAAAAAAATACCAACATGAAACCATGTCAACCTTTTAAGAAGCTCAGGAGTTAAAGAGGCTTTGGAGCCGAAAAGACGGAACATATTGAGCCGAGACAGAAGCGTGCTTGATTAATGGGCATGATAATCATCTCATCAAATCACTCTCACTTATTAAATCTTGTTTAATATCCAAATGAGGGCCCCCTTGAGCAGATTTAGTCAATTCTCCCCCCCCCCTTCTTTTAGCCCTGCGAGAGAACTCCAAGCCAAGCCACTTGGCTTTGCTAGCTAAATCCCGGCCTCTAAAAATGTCTTGTCTGTTCTCTTCCAGGAAAAAATATAGTGTGTCCTTCATTAGGATTTGTCTATAATCTCTAAATGGGGCTTTTTTGGAATAGAGTTCCAAAAAACTCCAGCTTCAGGCCATTGATACATCTTGCTACCAATGAGACAATCTATGGAAAGTCCTATTAAAATTATTGATTCAAATAAAAATTCCTCCTCCAAAAATATTCTCGACCGTGCCTCTGCTAAAAGCATTATTCACTGTCTCAATTTGACAATTAGAGTACAATCAGAAGTCATGAACAGGACCTCCGTTCAAGCAATTCCCCTCCGAAATCTCCATTCGAAAAAAGCCCCCCCCGAAGTCTCATCACGTAAGCCGTTCGCTTCTCCTTGATGTGACCCAGTGAAGCTTCCACCTCTCTCTGAAAAGAACAACATGCCATTGTCTTATTTACGGTCTGCATGTGTTGCACGGCATCTTCATGGCACAAAGGCCAAGTGACAAGCGCTTCTAAGAAGAAGAGGAAAATATCTCACCCCCCCTCCACCCCCAAGGGTTTGAATTATAGGTATCCTTCAATAGCTACAATCAAGTTGAACCCCCTTGCTAACACAGGCACACACCTCCCCCTATTCCCCCGAACTGATGTCACCCGGGCGGCAACTGGCGCAAGGTGACTGAAAGGGTATTGTGCATCTTCCGCAAGTGCCTTCCATTTCTCTCCATGTATTGTTGGAAAGCAGCTGTCGGCTACCTGGCCCTCACATGCCGTGTCTGTGCCGACGATCTTGGCAGCCTGAGCTTCAGGCTTCGGATACCAGAGCGAATCAGTTCTTAAAGATGACTCCTGGCCTCACATGAAGGGGTGGGGGGGTGAGGTTCGAGCTTTGGGGTGGGGGGGTGGGGGGGACAAAAGGCTTAAAGCTGCTGTCAGCAGAGCATGCATTGATGGAGAACAAAAGACATCCCATCGTCCTCTTCACTGCTGCCAGACACTTTTATTACAATGCCATGCATTCAGATCCTGAGGTCATATCTCAACAAAGGCTTGAATGTCACCTTTACCTGCTAAAAGCACCCTCATCGCTCACAGCACAACTCCCACAGCTTAGCAAGAACAAGAAAGGCGGAAGCATGCTTATCTGCCTACAGGAGCTCAGTCTTTCTTTCTTTCTTTCGTTCTGTCTTACTGTCTTTCTTCTATCTCTTTTTCTGTTCCTCCGGTTCCCTTTCTGAAAACAATAAAAACCCTCTCAGATGCACCTTGGTAAATGCGCCGATATTTTTAGCCAAGCTCTGAGGAGTGGTGCTCCTTTGTTTTCGAGGCCGGCATCCATATCCATTTCACGACAAATGAAATTCCTCCTTTGGACCTTTTGGCAGGCACAGTCAGGCCCGGGCCGACTAGGCCCGTGGCTCACTTCTCCCTCCCTGTCCCTCACACCTGTCCTTACCATCAGCCTCTTGTCTTAAGTCTGCGCCTCACGCAGCTCAAGGGGATCACTTTGCAGATGAAGCATACCATCTAATAGCGGCAGCACGGGAATTACACGGCTTGGCACGGGCCACACATCGCCACGCCGTAAAAAAGAAGCCCTCCGAGAGCACGGCGCAAATCCGCCTTGAAATGGCCTTGCTCGTGATGTCATGGACAAGGGCTTTAGAGCTCAAGGCGAACCTCTGAAGCTCGTTGAAAGCTGCGTGGCGTGTAATGGAAAGCTGAACTAATTACAACGCGGCATGGACTAGCTGTAGTTAGCAGAAACACAAACAGCTAACAACAAGGTGCAAAAGTTCGTCAGTAAAGGCTGTGGAAAAAAACGTTATACATAATTAAATTCAATTCAATTCAATTCTGATCATCATCACTGTACCCCGCAACATTGTATACCTGCTACAAATGGACATTCGGTGTAACCCAGATGAGGATGGGTTCCCTCTTGAGTCTGGTTCCTCTCAAGGTTTCTTCCTTATGCCATCTCGGGGAGTTTTTCCTTGCCACAGTCGCCACCGGCTTGCTCATCAGGGACAAACTTACTCATAAAGAACATATTCATTTTTAATCACTGCATTATCTGTGTAAAGCTGCTTTGAGACAATGTTCATTGTTAAAAGCGCTATACAAATAAAAATGAATTGAATTGAATTGAATTGAATTTTCCGCGTTTCATCTTTGACTTTAGTTTAACGGAAGCCATTCCATTTGCTATTTGTTTGCCAATGTAGATCTAACAAGTTCAACTAAACTAAGAAAAGCTAAAAAAAAATGCTGTGAAAACACGAACACAAGCGTTAGGTAACGTGTGAACCCTTCAAACCATGTGTTTTCTATGCTAACAGGCTGCATTTTGGGCTTAAATTAGCAAATTTTCAGAACTTTATATTTGTTTCAGCGAATATCACTGTGAGGAAAAAATTAAGAAATGAGAAGGAAGGAACTTGCTTATATCGTTTTTATGGTTCTCAGGAACATTTGAACGACGCTAGTACACGGTGAACATCAGACTCATGACAGGAATATTCTGGAATTTTAATACAAAATGCACTCACTAGACGAGTCATTCACAGATTTCATAAAAATGTCAAATATATAGTTTTCTATACACATTTGATTGGTATGTTCCACATTTAGCCCTCATTTTCTGTTATAATAAACGTTATTCTTCTGGGAAAGATGTTCCACTAGACTTTGTGGAGATTTAGTAGAGATTTTGTGGAGGTTTGGGCTCATATAGAGACAAGGGTGTTAAAGTAAGGTGCTGCCGTAGGAGGCCTGGGGTCACCACCCATTTTATCCCAAAGGTGTTTAATGGGGTTGGAGGTCTATAGCAGGAGATCTTCTACATCTTCCAACCCATGGAAAGCATGTCTTCATGAAGCAAGTTTAAATGTCCTAGTTCAAGTGAAGGGAAAAAACAAATGAAAAAGAAATTTCTTTATCGGAATATAAAAAGCGTATGATTGATGTTGTACACATTCGTGGCTGTAGTATAGAATCTCAAACAACTTTCTACAGCCCAATTTTTTTATCATTCCATTCTTTCTTTTCATTTCCATGAGTCGTGCATCTACTCATAGTTTCTTGCTCTAGCTTTTCAAAAGGCTCTTACAGAGCAAACTGCACCATAGCGAAAACATTCAACCACCTCCCTGTGACACGATTGGAGTGAAACTGGAGCAAGCTGACCCCCATCAGACCCAATCTACTGGGACGGGCACTGGAAGCACTGCTCTTCCTCCCTTTTCCTGCCTTTCTTTCTCTCCCTCTTTTCTGCCCCTCCACCTTCTGAGTGCCCTCCAACAAGGCCAGCTTTGTGAGGCTGTCTCTGCTTCGCGTGTTTTTGCCATTCGCCTCGTCTCTCTTTCTCTCTCTCTCTCTTTTTTCTTCTCCACTCCTCAGAAATGGAGGGTCCAGATCTCTCACATCTGAGAGGGTCTTAATTTGGACGCCAGTCCTGCTGGGGCCGCACTCCTTTTGTTCTTCAGTTCCCAGGACATCCCCCTCGAGTCCAAGAGATTCCCGGCACGTCGCCTCGTCCAGATTTTTCGGCAGAAATAAAAGCGACTGACGGCAGACTGATCTGTCCAACTGGAATCTTTGTCAAAAACATGGGGGGTGGGGTGGGGTAAGGGAGGTGGAAAATGGGCAGCAGAATGGTGGAACATGTTCTTACAGTATTGCAGAACTTAAGAAGATTCAGTAATGACTTTTTGGAACATGACAAATCAGATGAACTACAAACTAGTGAAACTTGAAGGCAGTTTGCTACTTCATACTCAATTTTGCGCTATATTAGCGTATTTTTCTTACCAAACATTAGCCGAAACGCTATCAATTTCACACCATGAATGGGTCTAATTCTGAAGTTTCATGCAAGCCTGTGACTTGGAATTTATAACTTCTGACTAGAAAAAATCACAAGGAAATAACTCTATTCAACTTGTAATTCCTGGACAGGAACCCAATGCTGTTTATCAACATTAGCATCGACATTAGGTGTCTATGTTTTATACCCTCTATGTCTAATTTGTAGCTCATTCTTATTTCCATGTTAAGTGAAACGAAGTTATATCTCATCCGGAGTCAAATTTTTCACAATTCTTTATTATTCTTTAGAATTTTTGACTATTTCAACACAGAGCAATCACATATAAAGTTGTATTACATTGGAATTGTGTTGATCACATGACAAATCATGTGTAATTCATCCTACCCCATTTTTTTTTACCTAGACTACGATAATGAAAGCTCTTTTTTCAAGATACATTACTACCCTACAATCTACACAGTAATTTAACCAAATATGGAGGACATTTGACTGCTAATGAGCTACTACTATAGCGCAAGACTCAACACCTTGGTGTGTACAGGAGTAATACAGGAATTACTGATCAATCATTTGACTAGATTGAAACTGGAGAATAAGGAAGAAAATCATTCCTAAGACTAGTTTTAAAATAATATTGTGTATAAAGGAAAGGTTAATAAATTAGCGCCGATTGAGAACTGAGAGCATCTGATAGCCAGCGTGACTACGACTGAGCTTAAGACATGACCTAAACATACAGGCCGAGAGTGGAATGACAATGGCTATTACACAATGCTTCCACAAATAGTCCTACAAGAATAGAGCCATGTAAACCTCTAAGTTGTCAAAGGCATCTATTTGGCATTCGGTGGAGGAGAAGAGAAAGCGGCGCACTCGTCGTTGATAATAGACTCAAGAAATCAAAACTTGTGCAGCTTTAGAAAGGCCTTAGTTGAGAGGGTATCATTTGTGTTTACAGCATTTGGCAGGCATTTTTACTTAGAATGAATTACAATTCTTATTTATACAACTGACCAGATAAGGGGTAAGAGCCTTGTTTGAGGGCCCAACAGTGGCATCTTGGTGGTGCTGAGATTTGAACATCCAATTTATAGTCCTAAACTGACTAACTCTACTCTTTGAGAGTAGTGATAAACATTCTTGCCACTAGGTGTCTCCACTTTCTCATGCGTCTGTCTGTGTGTGGCGGCCAGTGACAGGCTGTTAAGATGTCTGTTCCATGTCTTCAGAAGCTTGTTAAAGGCCAGTCGTGTGATCGTGAGAGCTACGAGGTGCGACACTCTATATTTAAACCTGCAGGAGCTCTCATCTACAGCCGGAAGGAGGAGAGAAGCCTTGAGCCTTTAATGACACAAGCCCTTTTAGGTTAAGCTAACAGCGGGGGTAGGGGTGTGAGGGGGGCTTGCAATCAAAGATTTATGAGAGTGAAGCTAGAGATACAAGGTGTCAGAGACAGGAAAAGAAAGAGACCAAGGAAAGGGAGGGCGAGAGGAAAGAATATGTCCGTTCGAGTGGAGTGAACGTGTCGGGGGTTATGGAGTGACATGTGTCACAGCTTCGTATTTTATGCACTGAAGTTCGTGAATACTTTACGGTTTCCATAGCAACCATATACACAGGCACGAGGTACGGCGGACCGCCAATTTACACAACCGGAAACCTAATAATAAATGTAATACGATGTTCGTTCAATTACGATTTTTGACAACAAGATGTTTGCCTTTTTTTAAGGAAGGAGTCTCTCATGCCACTCAAATAATTCTCCAGGTTCTTGGCAACAATTCGCAAGGTTTTTTGTTTGTCTTTTTGGAGACGATTGAGGCCATGGTGGCTAAACAGCTAAGGCTCTAAGTTACTGATCATTAGGATGAGCGTTCAAGCCCTGGCCCCTTGTGAAAGGCTCATACCACTCTCTGCTCCAAGAGTCACTTTGCGATCCAACCCCGACTTCCTAAGAAGTTTGATGCTGTATATGTGACAAATATAGACTGTTTCTTCTATATCTATGTCAGATTGATGAAAAAAACTGGCTGGTGTTGGACAGTAAGTTTACAGATGCTATAACGTAAGCGATAACAGGAACCGACGTTTCGCAATGTTAAACGAAATTCAAAATGAATAAAAAAAAAGGTTCGTTGTCACTGCAACATTATTAGCATATCTCCGATTACAGTCTGATATCTGTCCAAAGTGTTCTTTGCTAACATTTCAAAATGTTAATCAGTTTCTAGTCTCTTCAAAACAAGGAAACGATGGGGTTGATATTGTATAATCATGGTCCAAAAACACCTTCAAGAGGTTTAAGGAAGCACCAGTATTGCCCCCTTTCTGCAAGGTCCTTAACCTTTTTGCTCCAGAGGAGCTGTAATATTGTTGAACATCCCAAAACCCCCCACCCCACCAGCTTTGCAACATCGCTGTGCGGTAATGTACATGTGACAAGTAAATGCTCTTATTCAGATTAGTGGGAAATTGTGTCAAAACTTGCATTCATTGCATTAAAAATGAAGACTTTTCAATGAACCAATTTTCGGGGGGCCAATCAGCCACAATTTCAGCGAGTCGAACTGCGTGACTTCATTTAGTGCACATTGTGCCAGGCTGTAAGTGTGTAAACTACATTTACTACGTTTATAGACGCTTCTGCAGCGAGCAGGTGGCTGGGATATGTGCACGGGTGTGTAAGTTCAGATGTAGCGACAGATGGTGTTTGATAGCGGAGCAGACGGTTCGTGTCACACAATGATGCTGCCTCAGCCTTTCCCAAGGAGCCTTCGTGCTGCCTGCAGGACTGCGGGGGGGAAATGCACGATGTCGTGAGAAAGAGAAAGAGGAACAGAGAGTGAATCTGAGTGAACATTCGAAAGGAGGATAATCGTTGGCGGATTCAGAGATACCAACCCGCTCATGTCCCAATATTTACTCCAATGAGAGTGTAGCATCTGCTCTCGCTGGCCAGGCCTTGGGAGGGTCAAGGGTGAAGGTCAGAATCGAAGGGGAGCAAAGGGTTTGAAACTGCCTGCTTAGATTTTAATTACAATAAGAGCGCATGATTGGCTAATGAGAGACGAGCAGCCTGCGCTACAAAGCCTGAATGATTTTAAGGCGCTTAGACACTCAACATCTGACCCATAAACAGGGCCATTACTGCGAGATATATATAGCAAGTTTTAAGCCAATCCTTTCCACACTGCAGTGCCTTTCATTTCCTCTTGGACATTAGACTGTTTCCATATGGTCCACTCGAAGTTCTTACCTCCTAGTAATATATTTTAACGTTATTTGAATGGAAAGGATACGAAGTATTCAAATTGACTCATGCATAGAAATATTGGGTCACCTGACTTGTCCAGACATATACTGAGTATACTAGCCTGCAAGACCCTAACCTGATCCAGCATGGCGATACCTCTTTGCACAAAGCCAGCTCCAGGAAGATATGCTTTACATAGTTGTAGAGCTCTAACATCAACCCTCAACCCTGTTAAACACTTTTGGAATGAATTGGAAAGACCTTCTCACCTCACCTACATCAACATCACAAATGCAAATGGGCACAAATCTTCCCAGAAACGTGGAGCTAATTAAAAGAACAAATGGGGACTCAATGTGGAATGAGATGTTCCAAAAACTCCTATGGTCAGGTGCCCACAATCCTTTATACATATAGTTTATCTAGAGAACTTTCCAACAACTCTTAGTCTTTGAAGATTTTTTGTTCATGACGGGATGCCAGTCAGTCTGCATACACTGTTGCAATGTGAAATCTAGAAATTGCTATTTATAATAGCATGTCAGCTATGATGCCTGGAGCAGAGAAGGCTAAGGGCCCTTGCACATAGGCAGCTTGGTGGAGCAAGGGATGGAACCCCAAGCCGAAAGGAATAGACCATAAAATAATCCAAGACTGACACAACCCAAGCTCAGGATCAATCCAAGGATCCTGGAGCTGCGAGGTTGCAAAACTACACAATGACCAACGTATCACAAATTTGTGACAACCTGCATGAATCAGACCATTTGTGGGAATTTGTGGTAAAGGATTCAATTCACTAATTGGTCGCTGCAGCCATTCCTGACCTCATCACCTGGCACCGGATGAAACAAAGCTAGTTTGATGTTCTACATGATAAGCAGGTTCGCCCACCTTGGTAAAGCTGAACAATAGGATCTGGTAATGATGGCCAGTATGGAATTCTGCCAAGGCAAAGACAAGGCTGTGTCAAAACCCTAACTGACAGCAGGTATTTAAAACCCAACCGAATCGTACACCACGGGCCTGTGTGTTGTTTTTTTTTTTTTTCAATGCTTTGATCACATTGTCAGCGATTACGTCTCATTGTGCTCAATGTTACGAGAAAATAAAAATACGCCTTTTTCTAAAAGCCGCATGAAAAAAGCATGGAGATTATATGGAGTTGACTCGAAATGCTACGAGGTTCCTCATAAAAGCTTGGAAGTTCTGCAGCTTGGATTGCAGGAAAGTGTAATTTGAGTTGTTGGCCACGGATTCGTCCGATCTCTCGTCCCATCCAGTCTCATCGTTGCTTTCACCTTTTTCTTTGCTTGTTCGCTCTCACTATGCCTCTTCATAGCTTCCTCTCTTTCTCTCTCTCTCTCATGAGGATGCATATATAAAGGTCTTTGAAACCATTGACAGTTGAAGTAAGATGAAAGATTTGGCGATTGTGTTGCACAATGTTAAAGACCACTCCTTCATCTCCCACAGAACCAAAAGGATCTTAAGATGAAAAGAGTATCTGAAAGAACAGTAACACAGTAACAGGTGGGGTCTTGCCTTTGTGTGCGGGTAAATATGCAATCTTGACTGCCTCGTCGTGTTTGCTCACAGTGCGGAGAGAGAGAGAGAGACAGAGAGAAAGAGAGAGAGAGAGAGAGAGAGAGAGAGAAAGGCCAGAGAATACACCTGGAAAGAGAAGAGAAACCCTGGGTTCACTTGAGAACCATTCGAAGCGTTCTTTGATCTCGAACCAATGTGCTTCAACTCGTCACCGGGAAAACCGTGACCACGGCTTACATTCAGGCAATGCATTTACACCTGCGACCTCATTCTGAAATGGAAAAATACAAGCCGAACAAACAGATTCGCAAAAATCCCCTCATCGTGTATTAAAGTCAAGTTCGACACCTAGTAAAGTCCACAAACTGAAAGCTAGCATCAAGACCCCCCAATTCCACTCCTCTGGGAAGATGTTCCACGAGATATGGTGGAGTTTTTAAGGAGAATTAGTGCTCATTTAGAGACAAAGGTGTTCATCAGGTACAGATGTAGCTGAGGAAGTAAGGAGGCCTAGGGTGGCGTTCCACTTCATCCCAAAGGTGTCCAAAAGGGTTAAAGATCTATAGCAGAAGATCGTCCACATCTTCCAACCTATGGAAAGTGTTGTTTTTCATGGAGATGGCTTTGTGCATCGTCATGCTGGAAGAGTTTCAGGTCTCAGAGTTCAAGCAAAAGGAGAAATTTCGTGCTGCCGCAATTCAAAGACGTCGTGTACAAATTGTGTGCCTCCAAGTTTGTAACAGTTTTGGACATACAAGTAATTTTTTTTTACTTTGTTAGATTTGTAAGAAGTGTTAGTATATAATTAATGTGACAGTACGCATGTACAATATTGCATTATAAACAGTATAATTATCATTTCTAGCTAAAGCTAGCTAAAACCAGGTGAAAAGAAACTTTTATGTTAAACACTTAACAATCTTTTTGTTTTTAAGTTTTAAATAAGTTTTAATGTACTTTTTAATTTGTAGTGTTAGCCTTTTTTTAAGTTAAAGTTTTTGTGTTCATTTTAAATGTATAAATGTTTATGCTTAAGCTTGTTTTTATGTTCATTATTTATGTACAATTTTTTTTATTAATTTTTATATTAAAAACATTGTGTTTGTTTATTTATGTTACACATTTTGTGTTCATTTTTTGTCAAAGTGTTCTGGATTTTGTATTCGTTTTTTGTCTTAGTGTAAGTGTTTATGTTAACGTGTGTATTAATATTGTTTATGTTAAAGTTTTACTGTTTATTTTTTTAATGTTGAAGCTTGTGTTACTTTTTCGTGAAAATTTTTTAAAATTTTTAAAGTTTTTATGTTAACGTTTTAAGTTTTGTGTTAGTGTTAAATCTTTTGTGTTGAAGTTTTTGTGTTAAAGTTTGTTTTTTTTTGTTGTGTGATTTATTAGCCACTTGTGTGAAAGATGACAACAGTGCAATCTTTAGTGTTACCACAGACAAAGTTGTACCTTTTCAAACAACTTCGTTTGAAAGTGTTTTTGAGAGGAAGGAAAAGCTGAAGCGCTAGCAGCTAGTCAGGTAACACAGGTGCTGCTTTTCCAAACCTGGTTATTTATACAAATGTGCTGCTCACAGCTTCCTGCCACAACTTGAAAACTTGCCTTTAGGGCCACAGCAGTGTGAGAGCAAGCAGCAAATACAACAATGCTAACAAAGGAGAAGATACACTGGAGATTTTCTTTTCTTTTTTATGTAGAAGCTCCTCACATGCTCGCTGCTGATTGGTTATTGGGCCCTGTAGGTGTTGAGTTTGAATGTTTGAAAAGTCTGACAGGAATTCTTTTTTATTTGTGCAAAATTTTATTAAATTGAAAAGAATTAATCTATAGTTTAATGTAATAAAATGATATAAATAAATTTATATGCATTAAAATTGCCAAAAGTTTGTGGACACCTGATAGTAAGATTGGTAAGATGCTTTTTGAACATCCAACAATAGGTTTGAGGTCAGAGCTAGAACCAAATGTCGATGTAGAGAATTTGACGTTACTGTAGCTGAACAATAAGTAAAATAACAACGCAACAGAAAATTTCTCTTCACAACATTGTGTCCAGTTAGCAATATGCAGGTGATGTACAATGTACAATACGGTGCACTGTATTGCTTTCTATGTTCATGTTGTGTATTTTGGATTTAATGCAATTTGTTGTGGTTTTGTTTTTATTGTGATTTCATCATTGGCTGTTTTTTCCCAAAATTTTGTTCCATTTCCTTGATTTGCTGTGTTTTTGGTTTTGTTGTGATTTAATGATTTGTTGTCCTTCCCTGATAATATTGTGTTCTTGATTTGTTGTGTGTTTGTTTTTGTTGTGTTTTCGGTTTTGTTACATTTTTCCAGATTTGTTGTGTCATTTGTTTTGTTGCATTTTGCAGATTTGTTGTGCTTTCTTGATTCGTTGTTTTTTTTACTGATTATTATAATTATTGTGTTTGTCTAGTTGCATTTTGCAGATTTGTTGTGGGTTTTTTTTTTGAGTCGTAGAGACACTTGATTGGATTGAGATCTGCGGCCAACTTGAACTCTATGCCATGTTCCTCAAACCGTTCCTGAAAAATGTATTGCAGTGTGGATTGGCTAAAGAAAAGGACTCTTTGTTCTGTGTTTTGTTTTCGCTGTTGTTGTGCGCTTGCATTTGTTGTGTTTTTTTTGTCTTTACAAAAGTCAATTCTCGATTGATTTCACGTCTTGTAAATATATATTTTTTTACTTTTATATGTATGTTACTTTTAATATTTTTATTGATTCTATAAACAGCTGTTGTAAAACCAATGGATGAAACACAAAAAAAGGAGTCGTCATTTCAAGTATATTTTCAGTCTTTATTTATTAAATAAAATCCAATGTCATTGCTTTCACTGAACAACAGGTAAGTGCAGGTTTTGTTTTTTGTTTTTTTGTTTTTTTCAATTCATATCCATACAGTACAAACTTTCAAATCCTAACATCCAAGAAAAATATAATAATAATAATAATAATAATAATAATAATAATAATAATAATAATAAATTGTATGTAGGGGTTGAATTGGTGTTTCCTCTGAAAATGTGGATGCTTTTTTTTTTTTCATTGTAGTTCAGTATTCAAGAAACAGCATCGAAATACTGAGCTAAATAGCACAAAAAAAAGCAAGAAAAAACACACACCTGCACACACACACTTGCATCATACGTCCTCGAACATTCCAAAAGATTCCTCTGGAATGACCAGTTGAAGGGCATTTGAATGTGTGTGTGTGTGTGTTTGTGTTTTCTGTGCAACCCAACAAACTGACCAAAAAGTAAAAGAAAAACAGGTTTTAAAGAGGGTGGGGTTATGGGTTATGATGCCCTTCAAAAATGTTGCGATTGGTGCATTGGGCTATCAATCAAAGCATATCTTGGACCCATAATATATGGAAGGAAAAGAGAAAAAATTAAATAAAAAATCCAGGTGCGAGGACTCTAGGGTCTATTCTAATGTAAAGTCTGTAATATAGTTTTGCATATAGTTAGAGATTTACATTTTGGAATAATAATTTATTTTCTTGCAATCATAGCATGAAACGAAAGAGAGGAAAAAAGAAAGAAAGGAAGTATAGAATGAAGAAAGAAAGAACAAAAGAAAAAGAAAAATAGAAAAAAAAAAAAAAAAAAAAAAACCTCCAAGTGCCAGTCTTACCCAAGCGGGAACAACGACGACGACGACGACAAGAACACCAACAGTAATAAAATAACAATAATAATAGAAATAATAATCATCATCATCAGCATCGTCATTCTATACACCCTATAAATGCAATGCCCACCAGAAAATACACACTTCAAAATGGTTCGATAAATGAGCGCCAAGACGTCAGTTATACCAGTCCGCTGAGTTGTTTGGCTTCGGTATTTCGAGATCTCGTGAGGATTACCCAGAATTCCAGGGCGGCCAAGCAAAAAAAGGGGAGTCGGGTAAAAAGCGTACTCTAGTGGGATCAAAGTTGCTTCAAAAAGATGAAACATGACAAAAAGAAAATGCAAACTAAAAGATGAGAAAGAAATTTTTCCAAAAATTTAACTAGATCACCCCAAGGGAAAAAAATCATGAAAGGTCAGGAATGCTACTTCATATGCCATACATTCAAAAAAAAAAACAAATGAAAAAAAAATATATTAAAAAAACTCAAATAATTAGGTGTAGTAGAGGAGGGTTTTTTTTTTTTTTGGTTGGGGTGGGTTTTAGGGGGTTACTCGTGGAGGAGCTCCTGGAGGCAGTTGGGAGATTTGAAGATCTCTGGAACCTCCGAGTCCAGCTTGCAGATGACTTTATAGATGGCCTTCTTCCAGGACGGGTCCACGTCTTTCCCGGCCACGATGGCATTGAAGAACTCGCGCAGCGTGATCTGAGCCACCTCCAGGAAACGTTCGGGAACCTGCAGGGAGAGCAAAAGAGGAATCATGAGGGGCGACTCATGTTAAGTTGTACTGTCTAATTTACATATTCAGATTTATGGAAGACGCCTTTATTCGGAGTGACTTATAACCAAACAGTTAAGGTTTAAGGGCCTTGCTCAAGGGCCCAGCAGTGGCAGCTTGGTGCTGGTATTTGAACTTGTGACCTTCCGATCCAGAGTGCAATGCTTTAACCACCATGCTACCATCACCTCCCAACTCTCCTTGTTTGTTTTTTAGTATGTGTCTCTCAGAGGTCTCTACCACTAAGCAACAAAAATTGGCTTCTTTGATTTCTACTTGGGGTGCACAAATTTTTGCTCATCCATCTCAATCACCTCGAGCTACCAAAACAGCTTTACAAGACCTTTGAAAGTGTGCTGTGGTACCTGCAATCAAGCCATTAGGGGAACCTCTTTTACCTCTTGGAATTTGTGAGGTGGAGCCTCCATGAATAGAATTTGTTTGTCCCAGAAGTCCTAGAGATACTCGATTGGATTGAGATCTGGGGGCACCTTGAACTCTTTGTCAAGTTACTCAAACTGTTCCTAAACAATTTATTGCAGTGTGGGAGGTGAAGTCAGGGAGCTAAAAAAGGACACTGCCATTTGGGAACTCTGTTACCATGAAGGAGTAGCATTAAGGAGTAGGTCTTGCTGGAGTTCTGTAAGAATGTATAGGTGAAAAGTAACATCTACATTACTATTAGGATGCAGAAACTATAAAATCCATTTGTGGCCTTCATGTTGTCCCCTGTCTACCACCAAAAGCATCCTTACTGAGTCACTGAGGACATGTGTAGCCCCCAAGTGGACAGGTGGTCCAGGTTAATCTATGGAACCCCTCCCAGGGAAGTGTTGGCACCAGCATAAGGAGGCACTGTGATGCCATGGGTAATATTCTGCTGGAAAACCTTGGGTAGGCCTCCTGGATGTTCACCTACCTAAACATTCTTGCAGATCCCCCTGCACTTACACCCCTTTAAGTGGACACAGCAAAATAAAGCTTCAAGGTACCTCCAAGCTTCAAGGTACCTCCAAATTCTCAAGTCCATTGAGTGTCTATGGTACAAACAATCCTGATCCATGGAGGCTAAACCTCACCACTTACAGCACTTCTGTCTTGGTGTCAGGTACCACAGGACACCTTCATCGGTTCCAGACTGTAATGTGCCTGAGATATTTTGGTGACACGTGGTGGAACTACACAATATCAGGCAACTGGCTTAAATGTCATGGTGTATATATATATATATATATATATATATATATAT
>JAAIIK010024823.1:0-11014 GCA_014706435.1 Silurus glanis
TGTGTGTGTGTGTGTGTGTGTGTGTGTGTGTGTGTGTGTGTGTGTGTTCACACGTTTCTTTGTCTCTTCTCCAGAACTGGCCGCACGTTGACGAGGTGCTGGACGACTGGACTCAGAAAGTGGCAGAAGAACACAAGAGTCACTAGTAAGGAACAAGGATAATGCCTTAATACAGATTAGATCAGATTATTATGATGTGTAGATTAGATTATAGAATGAGCTGGTGTAGATGAGATTAGATTTAGGTTAGATTAAAATAGATCAGCATTTATTAAGAAATATTAATTGCATACATTTGATTACATTAAAAGAACAGAACTTATTAAAAAATAGGACTGATTAGATTAGATTAGATTAAAAGAGCTGAATTAGTTGAGAAATATTGATTACATAAATATTGGTTCAGATTAGATTAGTTAAAAAGTACAGACTTCACTGAGAAATATTGATTGTTAGGATTAGAAGTTTGGGTTGCTGAATTCATTAAGAGATATTGATTGCATCGAGTAGATTAGATTTAGATTAGACAACTTCAGAAGTACAGGAATCATTGAGAAATATCGAGTACATACAATGCATCTGGAGAGTTTTCACATCAATTCACTTTTTCCACATTTTGTTATTCTAATTCCAATATGGATTCATTCATTGTTTTCCTCAAAATTCTTCAAACAAAAACAACGTAAAAAAAAAGTTGTAGATTTATAAGCAAAAATAAATAAAGAAATAAGTTTTCACAGCTTTTGCTCAATACTTTGTTAAAGTTCCTCCAGGACACCAATTACACCCTCAAGAGTTTGATGCTACAAGCTTGGCACTTATTTTTGGGCAGTTTCTCCGATTCTTCTTTCCAGAACCTCTCAAGCTCCATCAGGTTGGATGGGTAGCATTGGTGCACAGCTATTTTCAGGTCTCTCCAGAGATGTTCAATCGGATTCAAGTCTGGGCTCTGGCTGGGCCACTTAAGGACATTCACAGAGTTGTCGAGAAGCCACTCCTTTGTTATCTTGGATGTGTGCTTAGGGTTGTTGTCCTGTTGGAAGATGAACCGTCGCCCTAGTCTGAGGTCCAGAGCGCTCTGGAGAAGGTTTTCATCAATGACGTCTCTGTACATTGCTGCACTCATCTTTCTCTCGATCCTGAGCTGCTGAAAAACATCCCCACAGCATTATGCAGCCACCAGCATTCTTCACTATAAAGATGGTATTGGCCAGGTGATGAGCGGTGCCTGGTTTCCTCCAGACATGACGCTTGACATTCAGGCCAAATCTTTGTTTCATCAGACCAGAGAATTGTGTTTCAGGTGCCTTTTGGCAAACTCCAGACAGGCTGTCATGTGCCTTTTACTGAGGAATGGCTTCCATCTGTAGAAGGAGTCCTCATGGTACCAAAATTCTTCCAGTTATGGATGATGGAGGCCACTATACAATCCTGTCTCAGACAATTCATTGGACTTCATGTCTTGGTTTGTGCTCCGACATGCACTGTAACTGTGGGACCTTCTATAGACAGGTGTGTGCCTCTCCAAATCGTGTCCAATCAACTAAACTGACCACAGGTGGACTCCAATCAAGTTGTAGAAACATCTCAAGGATGATCAGTGGAAACAGGATACAATTTTTTAGTCATACATTTGAGTGTAAATACGTATGTACACGTGATGTACAACAAACTTCTTTTACATTGTCAGTATTGTTTGTAGAACATTGTAGATATTAAATGTGAAAAAAAGTGAAGTGAATTCATTTTTAAAATATTGATAGATGAGATTAGATTGGATTAGATTGGACTAACAGGATTCATGAAGAAATATTGATTCATTGGAATAGCAGCATTCATTATTATATGTGTGTTTGTTTGTGTACACATCAGCCAGATGCAGGCCGGCGATGCAGAGCTGCTTTACATTAAAGAGGTGGAGAAACTGGATGGATTTGGGCAGGAGACGTTTGCGGCTAAAGTAAGACACATTTGTGTATCCAGAATTGTGCGTTCACGTGCGATTAGGATTTGATTATGCGTCTCGTTTTTCGTCTCTCCAGGACAACTACACGAACGACATCTTCATTGGCGTTTCATTCGTCGGAATCTTCGCCAAGCACAGAAACGGGAGATCGCTCATGCTTCACCGGTGAGACTGAACTTTGACCCCCTCTTCCGATAATCGTTAGCGCACGGCTAGTTTTGCTAGCCGTTCCCGTTCCTACGCTCTCAGACACTTGAAAGTCAGCTTGACTCGCTTGCTCTCATGTAGGTGGAAGGACATCGGGACCATCGGGCACAACAAGTCGGCTATCACGGTGGAGATAACCAGTAAAGACGACACCATCATGTTCCACATGGTCAGTGTTGAGACTGCGCGCTTGCCAAGGCCGCCTCGAAACGTACGGCTCGTCCTGATAAACTCGGAGATCTTACCGGCTTCTCCTTTGTTTTTCAGGAAGATATGGAGATGGCGAAGTACATCGCACGCCTCTTCACCGCCAGACACAAGTTTTACAAACAGAACAAGATCTGCGTCGAGTGAGTTTCAGCTCTTACACATATACAACACTGCCCCTATGGCGGATTGGTGTAACTGCACATAAACACCCTTTTAGTTCATAACATTTTTATAAAAAAAAATTTTTACAGGCCGACCCACTCTCCAGTCACAATTCGGAGAAGATCCACCTGGAACAGGAGGGTAAGTTCTCTGACCTTTGATGGATTTTGAAGCAGGCCGGAGAAGTTCTTCTGAGCCGATGCTTTGAACATACGCGAAAGTTTGTGGACACCTGAGCATAAGATCCGTGTTCCACATTTAGCTGTTACAATAAGCTTGGTTCTTCTGGGAAGTTCCACTAAATTTTGTGGAGATTTTTTTTAGGTTTAGGTAAGGAAGCCTGGGGAGCCGTTCCAATTCATCTCAAAAGGTGTTCAATAGGGATGGAGCTCTATAGAAGGGGGTCTTCATCTCCGATACTCCTGAAGCTGGTTTTGTGCACAGCGGCATCATGATGATGAATGAGGTTCGGGTCTCCTGGTTCAAGTTAAAAGGAAAATTCCATGCTAACGCATCCAAAGTCGTCCGGTATGATGATGTGCCTTGAACATTGTGGAAACGGTTTGGTGAGGAACCAGATATGGCTGGAAAAGTCCCAATATTGTTGCATGTCCTGTATATGTATATCCAAAATTATGCTAAAACCACCAGCATTCAGTAAAGATCAAGCTTTGTCGCAACTCTGTGCTGCCATAGCGTTCAATTGAATCTCCAAACGCTTCGTTCTTGGGGGTTTTTTGGCTACATTTTTTGTTTCAAGTTTTGTTTGTCATATTTCAGTGACCGTTTGTACAATGAAATGCTTAAGTGAGGCTACAGGCAAACTACAGCAAATTTACATATGACATATAGAGGTACTTTTTATAAAAAATATAGAAAATTGAGGCGTACAAGGAGAATGGATGTCTTACAGTAGGTGTGCAGATATATGCAAAGATACGTAGCGTGCAAGTAGCTGGAGGTCTGAAGCCAAGGCGGTCGTATTTCCAAGGCCGCCACACACAAACACCAGATCCTTATTTTTAGTAATTCACTGAAGGCATTTTCGGTTTGCATTTGCAATCCAACATAATGGGCATCTTATGATTAGCGTTTGTATTTTAGCGATCGTAAAAGTAGCCCGGAGGGAGGAAAGCTTCCCCCAGAGAGACTTCGTGTCTCAGAATAAAGCGCACTCCCTGATTTCCTCCCTTGCGTGAGTAGCAATGCGAGTAAAACCGGCACAATGGTTCTCAGTGCACCAACCGAGCGAGAGCCTGGCTCTTGGTACAAACCGGGGATTAACATGTGGATGGGTGTGTTGGACGAGAATTAAGTGGGGACTTGGGGCATCTGCCATATGTGGATTTCTCCAGACAATGTTGGAGAAACGCAAATTGTTACGGATGAAATTTTCCCTTCACTTGAACTAGTAGACCCAAACCTGTTCCATGAAGATCTGCTTTTCATGGGTTGGAGGATGTTGAAGATCTCCTGCTACAGAGCTCTGACTCTATTTGGGATGAATTTGAACACCACTCAAGGCCTCCTCGACTCACTCTACATCAGGACTTGAATCTCGACAAACTCTAGTTGAACATCTTCCAAGAAGATTGGAGCTTCTTATCTTAAGATCAAATGGAGACTCAATGTTATTGTCAGGTGTCCACAAACCTTATAGCATAGCTATATTTGAAGTACTTGTATATTACTTGGTTTTTTTCTTACCTAATCTTTTTTGTACATGCAATAATAGATGTAAAGAATTTTCCAGATATTTTTATTATTCAAAACTTTTTTAAATTTATATTTATTGTCTATTTTCCCTTCTCAGCATAGACCACAGTCCTGTATTGCACATTCTCAGTATCAGGAGACGCAAAGCTCGCAAGGTAAACACACTCAAACATACATTCCCTGGTAGTTAAAAAAATAAAAATAATCGGAGCCGTAGTTACCGAATAAACAGGATAAGAATAGACTGAGACAAACTGGGAATGAATAAGTCCTTTTAAACATCAGCGGGTATATAAGTGCTTATGTGTGTGCATGTGTAATTCAGTCCAGGTGTGCTCAGTCAGAGTGTGGTGGCTGCCATGTTTGTAGGTCGTAGTCCTTGCTGAGAAATGGAGTTCATGGTCCACATGTACATTTCAGGCCACATACATTCACCTTACATCAGTACCTGAGCACAAATCTCCATAAAATCTTCACCAAATGTCCACAAAATCTCCAGCGAATCTCCACCAAATCTAGCAGAACATCTTCCCAATAGACTGGACATTATTATAAAGGTGCGATGTTCAAGCAGCTCACAGTTCGGGTGTCCACAAACCTTTGCTCTTATAGTGTATTTGAATATGTATTTCTACCTTCAGGTCTTTATCTGTCTTTCTGTCTCCCCGTCTCACCAACCAAAACTTGGACACGCCTTCCTTAATCCTTGAAGCTGGCTCTCTAATTATTTTGTTTTTGAACTTTCTGCTGGAAATGAACACACACACACACACATATAACACGACCACATGATAAGCAAAGAATGTGAGTTAATTGCTGTACCACTAGGTTTGAAAAGGTTTAATAGATCTGAGGAAACTTCCATGACACGGAATGGAAGTAATGAGGTAAGAAATCTGAAGGTCTTAC
This sequence comes from Silurus glanis, assembly GCA_014706435.1. Taxonomy (NCBI): domain Eukaryota; kingdom Metazoa; phylum Chordata; class Actinopteri; order Siluriformes; family Siluridae; genus Silurus; species Silurus glanis. The sequence continues at coordinate 5,171 of JAAIIK010024823.1, forward strand.
TGGTTAAACAAGGCATGTTTGAATCATCTACAGCTAGTGTAGTGAGTGACCATGTTGAATTCATGCTGGTATTAGCATGAACGTTTTGAAAAGTCAGAGTGCTAAAGCGCCGCTACATCGCCCACTTTAGTTGAAACAAGGTCTAAATACCTTGCACCAGTGGGGGAACTGTAGTAACCAATACACACTGCTCATGACCTTTGAGAAATAATTCCCACAATTCCCTCTCTTTCTCTGCCTCTGTATTTCTATCTGTCTCTCTGCCACTTAACAGACAGCATCTTCCACGAAGACCCATACTGTAAGTCAGAGACAAATCTGGTGGAGTTTAGTTATCGTAACGGCCTGGTTCCTAATGGCAGCATGTGCAGCAGCCCAAGTGTAAGCTCCCTGAACCGCTCACAGACCTTCATTCACTCCTCGCCATTGTCTTCAAGCCCCAGCATTCCAGGCAGCGAGCTCATGCGGCCCGACTTTATCCCCAGCCACCGACACTCCGCCATCATCCCACCTTCCTACAGGCCCACACCCGAGTATGATGCAGTGATGCGACAGAAACGCTGCCTTCTCCAGAACACGCACACCATCGACTGCCACAGCCAATCATTGCGCAGCCTCAATATCAGCAACACATATGTCTACCGCCAACCATCACTAGTGTACAGCCAGCCAGAAATGCGTGAACAAGGCCCATACCACACACCCTATGGTGGTGGGGGAGGCCCTCAGCCAATATACGGACTTCATGCCGGCCTCTCCCAGCCTCCTCAGGGCCAATTAGTACATTCTTCAACAGCTCAGCCACAAACCGGCACCCCAAATGGCATCTCGCATACCGTCAGCACACCAGAGTTGGCCAATACTAAACAGCAAGTGGTTAACAGGACTACCCATGTGTTTAGGAATTACCAAACGAGGCCTCCACCCCCTTACACGCCATCCTTTAGGCCAGCTACCAGCACACCAGATTTGGCGAGCCATCGGCAACGCTGCATCGGGGGCTCTAGTCCGGAACTGGTGACCCGTAAAGTCCAGCTGTCAGTGAAAACCTTCCAGCCGGACAGCTCAGCTGTAGTGCACCAGTCGCTACAAGAAGTCAGTGAGCCACTTACGGCCATGAAGCACCGTTCCACTCTTGCCAAACGACACAGTATGGAAGTTGCAATGGTACTCAAGGGAGCCAGTGTAGCCCCCTTGCCTCGACGGAACACACTCCGAGAACAAGTGCCACCCCTGATCCCTCCTCAGCAGGCACAGGTCCCACCTCCACAACCATCTCAGCCGGCTGAGGTGCAAATGCCAGCCCAGAAACCCTCCAACACTGACCCAAAATACCAGCATCAGAAAACGTTCTCTAATGTCACCATGCTGATTCACAGCAGTGAGAGCGATGAGGACGAGGAGGAGTACACACCCGAGCTTGACGTTCACATCCCTGGCCTGAACGAGGACATCAGTGCTCAACTACAAGCAGCGCTTGCTAACATTCCTAACAAACCTCCCCCAGAGTACCCAGGACCACGGTCGAGCAGCAGCATCGCACTAAGGCACCACAACCAGGTACTTCATCACCTATGTTTTGTTCCTGTTGTTATGCAAAGCTTTCAAAGGACTAACCATGTTTCAGCATATAATTCCAATCCTATTTCTTTAAGCATATTATCATGCTGTTTTGTATGGATGCAGGACCGGAGCCGAGGTTCACCAGAGGTGGCACAGGTACCTCCACAGGTTGATACCTATGCAGGGGGTCATTGCGGGAGGCAGAGTCCGAGCCGTATGGAGCCAGTGAGCCTGAGCGGGGTGACCCTGGGACCATCCATCTCTGAGCCCGATCTCACCAGTGTGAAGGAGAGAGTGAGGAAAGAGCCAGTAAAAGAGAGACCTGTCTCTGAGATGTTTGCCATAGAGGACAGCATTGTGGAGAGAGAGATCGCACAGAGGGTGAGAAAACAAATGCGCCTCTTTAGTGGCGTTTTGCATTCAGAACTGCTTTATCTGATTTCCTTATCTTCTTAGGAACATGTTCAAAAAGTACACACGTGTCCACAAACTGTTGTCCATATTGTGTATCTCATATCATATCAAATTTCATGCAGTATGAGAGATTAGATGAATGGAAATTAAATGAAACCTAAGTCAGGATCTTTTTCTCCTTCTTAATGAAGACTTTGGAGAGGCAGAAGAATGCTGTGGACTCGGTGAAGAGTCCTTTAATGATGGCCGCTCTGAACGGACTCTACAGTGGTCGGTCACCCATCCCAGTAAACACTCGCGAGGATGTCTCCAGCAAGGCCAACACGGACGAAATGGTACGAGACTCTCTGAGTTTGTTCATTCGGACTTGTTCATCGCAAAAAAAGTGGTCATTAAGGTGAACTGACGCAAATGACCAGAAAAGTGTAAGAGACGTTTTATATCCCTGTCCGTATTACCCCTTATATCACTTATTTTTGTTATGTCTTTGGGTGTGTCAGTGTAAGCATCTCGAGCTGAGGCTGGAGGAGGAGCGCCTCTTTGCAGAATACGAGCAGATCCCTAAAAAGCGAGCTGAGTGTAACCTGGGCATGGCCACGCTACCTGATAACGTTGATAGGAACCGGTTTCGAGACGTGCTTCCGTACGACGAGAATCGAGTAGAGCTGGTCCCGAACAAAGAGAACAACACGGGCTACATTAACGCCTCCCACATCAAGGTGAGTTCTGTATCGTCGTAGCATCATAGAAAGGCAAGTTCTCGAGCCCCGGCCCTGAGAAGCAGACAAAACAAAAAGAAACAAATAAATGCAAACTCCAGCAGCGTTACAAATTTTAAACTTGGGGCCTATCTACAACAGAATTACCCCTAGCTTCTTCAGCTTTAGACCTGCTGCTAGGTTAGAACTTTTTGCTCAAAGTTGCTGTTTTTGTATTGTTTTTTATTTTTTCGAAATCGGAGGATAGTCAGGGCATTTTCGAATTTTATTTATTTCATTTTGATACAAAGGATGTGTTTGAGCGACTGCTGCTGCCCTCTAGTGGTCAATAATAATATAACCATCATACTCGTGCAGATGCTGATCAGAGGGGAGGAGTGGCACTACATTGCGACGCAGGGCCCTCTTCCCAACACTTGCCACGATTTCTGGCAGATGGTCTGGGAGCAAGGGGTCAACGTCATTGCCATGGTTACGGCGGAGGAGGTACGAGCTCTGAGTCAACACTTGTATTTTTGCTTATAGACGTAATGAACCTTGGGAGGTCTGGGGTGACGTTCGAAGTTCGATAGGGTTGGAGCTCTTTAGCAGGGCATTGTAATGACGGAACACGTTTTTGGGTGTCCTGATTCAACTGAAGAGAAAATTTCATTGTAGTGCATCCAAAGACATTGTATACAATTGTGCACCTGCAAATTTGCGTTAAAGGGGGGGTCTTTGTTACTTGTCACATGTACCGTGCAATTCTTTCTTTGCATGTCACAGCAATGTTAGGAAGCTGGAATATTGTAGAGAACTTTCCTGTCTTCGCAGGAAGGAGGTCGTTCTAAAAGTCACAGGTACTGGCCTAAACTTGGCTCCAAACACAACTCGGCCACGCACGGCAAGTTCAAGGTAACCACCAAATTCCGCACGGACTCGGGTTGCTACGCAACGACGGGGTTAAAGGTCAAGCACTTGCTCTCTGGGCAGGAACGCACCGTGTGGCACTTGCAGTACACCGACTGGCCTGAGCAAGGCTGCCCCGAATATGTGCAAGGCTTCCTCGGTGAGAACCCCATAACCGGTTCCTATATATTTTGTAGAAATTCTGGTTAAAACATTCCTGACCAGGCTTTTTTTGCCTCTTTATAGCATATTTGGAGGAGATTCAGTCCGTGCGTCGTCACACTAACAGCATGTTGGACGCCTCGAAGAACCCCAAGCCACCGGTCGTCATTCACTGCAGCGCTGGGGTCGGACGCACAGGAGTCGTGATTCTCACCGAGCTCATGATCAGCTGCCTGGAGCACAATGAGGTAAGAAGCACCGCAGTGAGGTTTGAGAGGGAGGGCTTTTTTGTCTCATTGTTTTCTCAATGTCATGAAGACTTGCTCATGGTGGAAAACCTTCTGACCCTTATAAAGTTCTTAAACTGTTGTTTACCTTTCAGAGGGTGGAGGTCCCGGTCATGCTAAACCACTTGCGACTGCAGAGGATGTTGATGGTCCAGACAGTGACTCAGTACAAATTTGTATACCAGGTTCTGATCCAGTTTTTGAAAAACACCAGACTCATCTAAGTCAAACTCTGTGTGTTTTTGTTTGTCAATGTGTGTTGCTGTTGTATGTAGTTGTTGTCTTGCTACCTTTAACTCCTGACACTCAGACTGAAACACTGGACCAGCAGAACATCGGCTCCTCAGTAAACCAGTGGAGAAACGCCATGATTCTTACATTTTTTTTTTTTTAAGAACTCACCCTCTTGTCATTTTCGGTGACATCTTCCCGCTCTTGTAGCTACACCTTCTGAAACCCACGAGTCCATACAGAGCTTTATTGTAAAGTATAAAGCTCCACTTCTTGAAGAAGAAATTATGAGTGGTTTTGCTTCCTTAAGTACACGATATGGATAAAAGTATTAAGACACTTGACTGTCATTGCAGTATGTGGTTCCTCACAGCAATGGATGCACACAATTGTTTACGACGTCTTTGGATGTGGGAGCATTACATTTTTCCCTCGGACCCAATCCTGGTCCAGCATGATAATGCTCCTGCTCCATTAATATCTGCTTTTCATAGGTTAGATGAGGTGGAAGATCTCCTGCTGTGGACGTCCAACCCGTTTGAACACCTTTGTTATAAATTGGAGCACCACCCCAGGCCTCCTTACATCACCTACATACTATTTACTAATGCTCTTGTGTCTGAATAAGCACAAATCTCCCCATAACCTACATAAAATCTAGTGGAACATCTTCCTCAAGCTCATTATAAAAGCAAACGGGGACTGGATGTGGAACGGAGATGATAAAAAATATTTTTTTAACTGTACTTTTTTTTATATTTAATTTTCTTATAGATCTATTTTTTTATTTATTATTTTTCCTGTGTCGAGTAACAGAAACGAAAGCTTTTCGAAAGTGACATATTTTGTCTTTCAAAAACCGTCCGCGACATCGACTTACGACGTGTATAGTTGCTTGTTTCCTTCAGAAATGTCCCGTTTTTATATTTTTTGCAAAAACGGGATGTGGACGAAGTCGTGCCAGAAGACACCACGCCCCATCAGGATTAAAAAAATTTGCATTCAACAGTTTCTTTCTAAAGGGAAAACCAGGAGCAAATTAAAGCAGCGACAATATAATAAATGGCCCCCCCACCCCCCCACCCCCCCCCCCCCCCCCCAAGCCTAAATGCCACCATTAAATTAATCAGTTTCGTATTCTGCACTGTACAGATAGTAATTTAAGGCTACATTAGTGTAAGACTCTGTGTTATTGATGTGTGTGTGTGTTTAAGTTTTGCGTTGTGAGGCCTTGGCTTCTGTAGCACCCAGCGCTCAGTGTGTGTCTGGGTTTATCGAAGAAGTGATCGTTTATTGTACTTCCTTTTCTTGTAGTTTGTGTTTGCTGTAAATATTCCGTGTAGGGAAACTGAGCCACATTTCCAATATGTTCCCTTTGCAGTGCACTGGTGAAGTGCCCTAAACCAGTGCATTAGTGCCTTACTGAACACACACAAAATCTGCAGCGACCCACAATACAATATGCATAAACACACACAATACACATACGCAATACTCTACTCATATAAACTTTTCTACTCATACACACAATAAACTACTCATACACAATACACTACTCACACACACAATACACTACTCAC